>NJDC01003551.1:2958-27763 GCA_002245475.1 Calephelis virginiensis
AAACTACTTGATAGACTTCAAAAAGTATTTACTGCACGATAGTAAAACTCTTTTGTAACAACAACGCCATGGGGCGACGAGGCTAAGTAATTATTGAAGGCCCCTCGTATGTAACTCATTTTATTTCTATTTTGTTATATTGGCAATAACGATCATTTAAATGCAACTGACGTTTTACTTTACAACTCCTTAAAATACCTTTGGACAGCCATTTGTTTTTTATTGGCTTATTTGACACCTTAATTTGAGTTTTTGGAAAACATAATTCATAAAATAACATTAAGGTATCATGAAATTTATTAAAAGCTTCTTCACAATATCACTAGTAAGAAATTCACTAAAACTTAAAGATGATAGACATTCATAAAACTTATTAACGTTTTCTTGTCCAAAGACACGCTTCCTTTCAAACCAAAAAGTACGCTTTGGTTTACAATATGAAATTGACTTAATGTCTGCTTGTATACTTTGTGCTGTTTCATGGTCAGATAAACCAAGAATGTGAGTGTCAGAACAAACTTTATCTAAATTGCTAGCAATAACATCACAACACGCAAGTTTCCTAGTAGGTTTCAAAAATGTCTTCAGATCTTATAACTTGCACAACATATTCTTTGAGCCCACTCGGATAACAGCGACAAGTATCGCTTTTGCTTTATTATTTATGCATTGGTAATATATTTACAATTATTGTATTTAGAAAAATTTGGTTATCAATAAATTAGATACTGATCAATGTATCATACAAGTTAAAGTGCCAAGAACTTTGCGGAAAGCTCAAAGAAAATATATTGGTTTTGTCCCGGTAAATTATAATCGTTCCGAAAATTTTGAGAATGTCTTAATGGATAAATGATGAAAGTTGCCGCATGATAATAATCCAAATCAGTTACATAAAACAGTTCACCATCCGACCTAAAAATGAATATGAATATCTCTTGACAAGTTACACAAATTGAATCTAACCACAAAGTAAGCAAATTATATGCTCGTGTTATGAGTGTTAGTCAACGACTCTAATACATAGAAATACATAAATAGATACCAGAATAAATTTAATAAACACCCAGACCCGGAAATGCAGACATCTAAATGACATCACACAAATGCCTGCCCCCGTTGGGAATCGAACCCGAGCCTCGCGGTAATCGGTGTAGTTAGGCGTGTATGCTGGCCACTCGACCAATGAGGCGGTAAAAAACATAACAAAGAACTATATCATGAGAATATATTATTAACTTAGGTCATATAACTTGCACAACATTTTGTTTGAGCCTACAAGAATAACTGCTACAAGTGTCACTTTCATGAATAACTAGCTGTCCCTGCGAATTTCATTTTACCCGTCCAGTTTGTATGGGAAAAAGAAAGTAGTTTTCCCATTTTCCCTGCATTTTTTCCGGTTTTTCTCTTCAAAAGAACCTTCTTCTGACAATAACTTACACAACAAAAAAAATAATTAGCCGAATCGGTTCAGTCGTTCGGAAGTTATGCGCTTACCAACATATTTAGCGATTCATTTTTACATAATAGGATATATGGTACTTACAAAAACAACACTTTTTAACAAAAATGCTATTAAAGAAATATATTCTGATCACAGTGGGCTTACAAGTTAAGCTACCAAAAACTCTACAAAAAGCTAAAAGAAAAGACTTTGGTGCCGATTCGCTTGGTACAAACTAGTCTAAGCTAACCTAAAATTAGATTTAGAGCTGTGTAGTCACGTTGGGTATTCTTCTGTACACTAAACTAAAACTAAAATTTAATCTAAACTAAAATTTTGGCTTGACAGATCTAAAACATTTAAGTCGTTCAATTTAGTTTTTTCGTATTCTGATGTGCATGTTTTATGTCAATTTTCACCTAAAATTACAAATGTCACTTAAAATTTAGAGCGATTTTTTTTAGAAGACGATTAAATTTAGTTTCCATATAAACTATTCTTGTTTTATTACATTTGATTGTTAAGTTATCGTGGGGTAGCTGAAGGTAGCCCTATGATTAAAATAGAAAATTTTACATCAGCATTGTTGTAGATTCGTCTAAAAAGTACTTACCTACGAAATTATAATTCCATAATTCTAACATTAATTTAACATGATCGCCTCCATGATCTAGCAGTCCAGGTGTAGGATTTGACTTCATGAGGTTCCGGGTTCGATTCCTGGGTCAGGCAACAAAATGAAAATCCGTTTTTTTTTTCAATTTCCATTTAGAAATTGGATTGGATATGTGATCGGTTGGTGGTAAGCTTACCAACTATCACATAGTTAGACTTGAAAATTTGGTACTGTGTTTGAACCCTTTTAGTATCTAGTGCTGTATATTTAATAAAGATACCTTTGATATCCCATAAATAAATCAAAGCCACATCTCAATTCCCAACCAGCTAAACATTTTAATTACCATGTAGTTGGCTATAAAATTTACCAAAAAGGTGCCTGAGTACTTAGAGCTACATAAATGTATAATGGGTAATTGGTGTTCTCTATTTAAACATCTATTATTTATTGAATGCGGCAGCATTTTTTACCAAACAAAAACAGGCAGTCAGTAGATGTCCTAACAATTGGTACCTACAAAAACTTTAATTTATCTTACAAATTCACATGCTTACACATCAAATTCTTAAAACCACAAACTGAAACGGTACGGCAGAGTAAGTCTTAGACTCGACATAAAAAGCTGTTTGCATTTGGTCTATAAAGATTCATCGAAAGATTTTTTTCAATACTATAGTTGCTGTAGATAGGACAGATATTGGTATAAAAAAGCCAACAATAAATCACCCCCATGTTCCAGGAAGTCTTTCATGTGTTACAACAGGATTTTATAATATAAACAAACTGCTAAAAGGTAGGTATATGTGGTAAAATTGTTGATTTTTATTGTGAGTATGTTAGAAATAAATTTACTTATAACATTCTGTTACCTACACAATGCAAAGCCCAATATCTTTGAACCCAAATTTCCCTGGTTTGACACACATTACAGCGATTCAGAGGCACCTCATTAACAAAAATATTACATTGGGTTGGTCTGGATCTGTTGACTTGAATTGACCAGGTGCCTCTGTACCAGGCAGCTCATAAGAGGCGAGCACAAATTATTTTCAACAAGATGAACCACCACCATAATGGCTTGTTATTTTCTGGTCCGGACGGTAAGGTTACCTGTATACTTGCACAATATGCTTAATATTCCAGCCACAGAACAGCAACGCACATGTAATGTAACATTTATGGTGTCTAGGGGCCACATTTGTCTCTTACTATCAGGAGAATCCAAAGTGTGGACTGAAAAGCAACATTTATTAGTAATTTAAAAAAAACATACATTCTTGAAATTTCTATTGAGACTAATAGAAAGTATATCATTTAATCAGTTGGAAAAGCAAAAAAAAATGTGTATCTCACACAGGGATCGGATGGGTGGTGTTAATAACCCAAACCGTTTCTGTTAAAAACCAAATTCAAAAATGTTATCCACTGTAACCAGTTACGTATTATTTTGGCTAAGCGAAACTGTTGGTTAACACCACTTATCTGTTACCAAAGTAATATGGTTAGTGTAAACAAAATTCAGATTGCGTCTACCCATGGACCAGTTCGCGTTAACAAACTTATAAAGAGGTTAGAGTAGTTTTTTTAAGAAATTTAAAATAAATATTGGGTTTTAACTATTTCTTTATAAAATGCTACACATATATTCATACCAAGTTCCTTGTTGGGATGGCAGAGAATATCGAGTACCAAGTGTCACGAGCTTTCTTCACATTCATTGCTTTTTTCATACAAAGAAGCTGGTTGTGGAAATTTTGGTGGCAAGAGTTGGCCTAAGGACAAAATGGGACATGGAATTTCAACCTAGGTCTCCATCGTCAGAGCTTAAAGTATCAGGGCATGATACTTTAAGCTCTGACGCGATGTCCGAAGGTGGAAATCTGCTGCTGAAATTAAACCAAACAACTACTCAGAGCATTCCATACGACAGATGCAGTAGAAGGCACTGAGGGACCCAACATTTCTACGCAACGCCAAGAAATCAAGCCGATTGGTAATTGCCCGGTCTTTGACAATTCGAGTTGCTTTACATTGAATGCGCTCAAACGGAAGGAGCTGGTACTGTGGAACCCAAAGTTGAGAACAGTACTCCATATGAGGCCAAATTCGCGCTTTGTAAGCGATGGGTTTGAAATTTGAACATCACTTGAAATGTGAACGCCGAGTATAACAATACAGGCTGTGGCAGTTAGGGAAACGCTCTCAAAACGAGGAGATGCGACAAAAGGGAGTCTTTTTAGCGGAAAACACGCAAACTTTTGACTTGCTAGGGTTAAATTGCACCAGACTCTGCTAGCCCCAAAACGAAATTTCAGACAAAAGATTGTCAACTTTAGACACAAGTTAGTTCCGGCTCTTGATGACTAGTTCCCGAGATATATTATGTCGGCCAAAGTATAAGGCCGGTAGTGTCGTCTACATAGTAATGAGTTAATAAGAAGAGACACACAGACAGAAGAAACAGAGTAGGAGAAACCACACAGCCTTGGGGAACACCAGCATTGACAAGCTTGGACTCCGAGCACGTACCATCGAAACGTCCTTGATGCTACGCTCTGTCAAGAAACTAGTGAACCTTTTGCATAACTTCTCAGGAAGACCGGAAGAAGGAAGGTTCGATAGAAGCGCGTTGTGCCAAACCCGATCAAAGGCTTTCGCTATGTCCAAACTGACAGCCAATGCTTTTCTCTTACTTTCGACTGCTTGCGCCCATCGGTGTGTTAAGTAAACTAAAAGATCACCAGCTGAACGACCACGAAGAAAACCGTATTGACGATCATTTTACAGCTGGTGCTCCTCTAGGTACCTTAAGATTTGGCAGTTTGTTATGGACTCCATAACTTAAGCAAGGAAGTTAAAGCTTTGAGCCAGTAATTGGACTGATTCGAGCGGTTACCTTTCTTAAGGATCGGGTGACTAAAGCGGTCTGCCATGAACTCGGTTCATTGCCTGATAAACAGGAGAGCCGGAAGAGTCGCGTTAAAACCGGCGCCAGCTCCGGAACACACACTTTGAGAACAATCGGAGGGATACCATCGGTCCCACTCGGCTTGTTGACTTCCAATGAAATAAATGTTCTACACAGTGAACTCTGCAAAAACTTTATTTCTGGCATAGACACTTCACACCGCGGGATGGTCGGTGGCGTGTTTCCATGGTGATCTAAAGTCGAGTTGGAAGCAAAAAGGGAGCCTAGGAGTTCGCCTTTCTCTCTCACATTATGGGCCAGCGAGGCATCATTCCGGTGTAAAGATGGTAAAGATGGCTTCGCTTTAAGCTACTTAGAAAAAATTTAAGTTAGTTTAGTTTTAGCGGCGACACAACAAAATCGGCACCATTACTACCTTATTGGAAAAATTACTATTGTTGCCTTATCATGATGACGCAAATGAATTGTTAAGTACATACGACCACGCTATTGTATTTAAAGTATATGTAAAAAAATAATCGAAAATTTTCAGAAAGGCCTGTAAGCGGTACAATATTGATAAATACTATTAAACAATCTTTAAATAAAATAAAAACATGACATATTATCATTTGTGAAACCAAGAGAACCAGAATGTTTAATAACAAGGACTGTTTGAAGATAGACAATGTGGACATAAAAGGTGAATTGGATGCAATACAGTTTGAACGTTTCTTCGCCAATATTGCAGCAGAAACTACTCGTACCAGAGTTCTTAGCTCATCAACAAGTACTGCCATATCATTATTGAACCAACATGTAATCAAATGTTATTACTTTCAAACCAATTGGACTTATTTCATAATAAACAATTTGGTTTTACAAGGGATAGATCAACAGTCAATGCTGGTGTTGAATTGTTAAAGAAAATGTATGAAGCCTTGGGGATTCAAAAATATGATAAAAAAAACTTTTAAAAATACTGAGTTATATAAAAAAATAATAAAGTTTGGTTTATATTAAACATTTTAAGCATAACTATGTCCCTCATGTAATGTTGGTCCAGGTCTCCTGTGTAGAATAGAACATCTGTTTTCCTGCCAGGCAGTTCGTAAGGGGCGAGCAAAGGCAAGGGTCATCACCAACATGACCTCTAGTGGTGGAGTGCTGTGCTGTATATAGTCCGGTTGGGGATCTACCGCCTTAACTATTTCTGCCACCATAATATCGTTTTCATGCTCCGGTCTGGAAAATAGGGTAACCGGTAGCCTTCTACACTTGGCCTAATACCTCGGCCACAAGACAGCAACGCACCTACAATAAAAAAGTGTGTGTGTGTACTTATGTACACGCGTTAGAAGTTATACTTCTTCGGCGTAATAAGATAATAATCTTTTTAAAAACTAAAATGTTATCTATAGCTAACTTCATCATGTCGGTTTTTCGTGACGTTGTGCGCGCGCATCGTAAAAAATTACCCTCATCATTTTTTCCTAACGCGCTAAAAGAAGTATAACTTCAAAAATCTATAGTGTCTATAGGCCACGGACATCTAACCATGAGAAGAGTCGTGTGCTTGTTCGCTATCATATGTCATAGCAAAAAATATATAAAAAACATACTACCACAATATTGAGTACGAGCAAAGTGTATGGAAGGGATCGCAGCGCATGCGATCCCTTCCATGCGAGAAATGTGTAACAAAAGGGGTTAGTGAAATTTGATAATCAAACGTTGTTTTGAAATTGGGTCATTATTCTCGTTGTTAAAATGTAAAAGTATGTGATGTTGGACACAACATTAAATTACAATGTTATATAAAGTATCTTCACGCCCATATCTCCGAAGATGTAGGCATATGCATTATGCACTATCAGGGCACCCACGACTATAAGAAGATACTAAGTGCCACAATGTTATAGATGGCAACCCTATCGCCAACCAAGCACATATTCAATCTCGACCAACGTTATTTTTATTAGAAAATTGAAACTATACGTTTTCTAATTTTTTTGTTGGTTACTAAAATATACAATGTTATATAACAATGATAATAAAAAAAATATAGGATGTTAACTAATAGTTCTATTATTGTTTATTGTTGATGATGGATCGCCATAGTATCCAAAATCTGACGACATAATATGTAACATTTCAAAGGAGGAAAAAATCAGACGCGCAAGTTATATCTCCGTGACACCCCGTGATATCGAAAGCGGAAGGTTAAAGTCACATATACTAACAAGATATACATGCATGATTAAACAAAGAACCACAAAAGCTACAGTAGATAGCATATACAATGAAATAATAATGGAAATAGGAAATCAAACTCAACCTCATCTGGTTAATCAATATTGTCAAATCTCAATAAGAAAGACCTTTACTTGCAATATTCTTATTTATGCTGATCACAGTGACGCTGAAATCAAAGTATATTCCAACAACTTGAAGAATTGTAACAACTAATCTCAGAAAAAATATGAAAGCTTTTGCACTGACAAAAATCGTTTCAAGACCATTTTTAAATTGTTTTGCTTAGTGAAAGCCCTACTGTCTGCTCAAACAACAAACCGATAATTTGCTGATATATCACCAGCAATACGTGATTATGAAGTGCTACTTATTGAGTAATTTCGAATTTTTACCAACAAAATTAACTATGGTGAAATGTACGGTTTCAATGAATGACCGGCTTCGAATTTCAATTAAAATTAAAACTGGGTTAACATTTTCAGAATTTATTTAATTCAGAAACTTATTTCGTGTTTTACAATTTTAAAATCAGTTTCTAAAATCACTTTCCTTTCCCCCTTTAATTGTTTTTAACAAATGTCTATAAGAACACTGTATACAGTATTTACATTATATTTTATTATACATAAAATATGATGCAGTTGCGGTTACAAGGTGGCGCTATTGTCGTGCACGTTCCGAATACTGAGATTTTACAAAGGTCTGCATACATTTAGTTTCATTTTTTTTAATTTGTAATTGCTTCTGAACAATTCAAACATGGTTTGATATAACACTTTTTTAAAAGGGCTAATTTTTTTTTTTGTAATCGTGCCTAATGTGAAATGCCCCTAGACCGTTTTGAGCAATGTAGTACAAAGATACAGTTAAATACCTTTTTCTTTAAACGTTTGAGCCAATTTATCTAAATCAGCTCCCTCGTCGTCCTCTTCATCAATGTCTTTGAAACTGTCTTTCTGGAACCAGAGTTTAGCTTTCATTGACCTCCGGGACACGGGGTCGGTGTTATCCAGGTCTGTTAGGAGAGGATTGTTTTTTGGGATAACATCTGAATTTTGTGTCAGTTTACTGTTTCTTATGGTGTTCATTTTTGTAATTTTGTCTATTTTCTTAATTTCTTTTTCCGAGTCTGAGAATGCTGTAAGAATAAGAATTTTTTTAAACATAGTTCGCTTTTAAAAAATATAATAGAAATAACTGCAAAATAATTACAATTACAATAACTGCAAAATAATTACAATTACAATAACTGCAAAATAATCACAATTACATATATATATATATTGCAAAATCGACCACAAAAGGGCTTTTGTTGCGAACCTGCAATGCGAGCCACATGTGCCAACTGTTATTGTTTAACAGTTATCATTTGTTAGTGTTGCCAATATTTATGTTTGTAAACGGCCATTTGAACCTTACTTACCCAATGATTCCTTATCTTGTTCTGTTTCAGAATCAGATTCCATTTCCAGTTCACTATCAGAATCTTTATAGAAAAGACCTGAAGAATCCAGCTTGGAAGACTCCACATCGTACTTTGTATATTTGGCCTTGGCCTTCACTTCATCATCAGAATTATCATCTTGGTCTAATACAATATCAGGTTGTTGATCCACCACCAGCTTTAGTTGCTGTAAAATACAATATTTGATATCTATAAATCTAAAAAAACCTTTAAGAGCTGTGTCTGTACATAAATGAATAAAATTTTAATTCACATATTTTTTTATGATATTTAAAGGCAAACAAGCAGACGGATATCCTGATTGTGAGAAATTCACGCCACCTAGAGAAACCAAAGGTGGTAACGGTGCGTTACCAACCTGAGGTTGTTAGGACTAAAGCAACAGTAAGTTTACCGGCTACCTTACCCTCCGAACTGGAACACATCAACAGCAAGCATTGACGTTATAGCAGCAGGAATAGGTAAAGCGGTGGATCCCTACTCGGACATACAGCACAGGACTCTACCACCAGAGGTCATGTTGGTGATGATCCATTTTGCCTTGTAAAAGGTGATTGATCTTTATATCAGAGAAAAATACTTAGGACCTCCCTACAACGCCAGCAACTGACTGTCTCCCGGGAGACCGTACCTCGACTTGGTGCTGCGTTCTGGTTACTGGGTGGACTTGATGAAGGAGTATTGGCGGCTCGTCGCTCGGCGTTAGGCACCGGCCGCAAGAGAGATCTTCCTCGCCGAGACCGGCGGCGACGGTGTAGAATAATGTCTTGCGAATTTGTGTTCGGGTTGGGATTGAGTCTTGTTTTAGCCGCGGTTATTGGATCCGTAGGATCCGATAACACGTGGCGGGGTCTTCTATGTTTCGCGCGTTCGCGGCCGGTGTGTAGTCACACGCGGGTACTAACACCGGGTTCGGGTGGACAGCGGTTATTTCAAAGTAACGTTCCGATAGTTCTTTCAAATGCTGCGCTATTGTGGGTAAATCTAGGTTGCGATGAAGGTCCTCGCTGCGAACGTACCACGGACAACCAGTGGCAGTACGCATAAACCTATTCTGAACGACTTGTAACTTTTTAAGGTGGCACGGGAAGGTATGTGCGAAGGCTACACTAGCGTAAGCTAATATAGGTCTAACAGTGCATGGTGGCTTGCAATTAAGTTACGTTTGGCTGAAACCAAATGTCCAGGGTACTTGAGAGGGGTAATCAGCAGCTACCTTAGTAATAGAACGGTGAGATTGAGGTATGGTGGGGCTGAATGGAGTAAAACAACCAATAAAGGTTGTGTCCAAGGTTCCATCGCTGTACCCCTGCTATGGAATATGCTTTTGGACCCATTACTGCACGAGCTTGAAAGCCACCAAGTATACACACAAGCTTATGCAGATGACGTGGTGTTGGTTCTCGATGGTGACAACGCTCTGGAAATAGAGGAAAAAGCAAACGCTGCCCTCAAACATGCTCAAGCGTGGAGTGTCCGAAACAAGCTAAAATTCACACCGCACAAAACAAGTGCAATGACCATTACGCGAAGGCTAAAGTACGACACACCACGCTTGATCATGGGAGGAACAGACGTAGTAACTGTTAAAGAAATGAAAATCCTAGGACTCACCATCGACAACAAACTCACGTTCAATAGCCATGTCACAAATGTGTGCAAAAAAGCAATCACATTTTACAAAATGCTTGCTCGAACAGCTCGCGTCAACTGATTGCACCCAGAAGTGATCCGAACGATTTATACAGCTGTTGTCGAGCCAACCATTTTGTACGCGGCGAGTGCATGGTATAAGGCAGTGGGTAAACTAAGTATCCAGAAACAATTACACAGTATGCAAAAAGCCTTTGCTCTAAAACCATGCAGGGACTATCGCACGGTCTCCCTGAACTCCGCCTTAATATTGGCCGGAGTGCTCCCCTTAGACCTCAGAATATTTGAGGCTGCATCGATGTACGAATCGAAGAGGGGAGCACACCGCCCATAGCTGGGGGACAGAGAGATCGAGCGAATGACACAAGCACTGGATGCCCCAGACCCTAAGGAACAGTTAGACCTGCACTTTACCAACATAGAAAGCGAAGCACAGTACGAGACACACAACACTTTCGACATGCAAATATTTACGGATGGGAGCAGGATTGAGGGTAGGGTTGGAGCCGCGCTTTCCATATGAAAGGACGGGACTGAAAACAAGACCCTGAAACTTGCTCACTCTCCCCACTGCACAGTGTACCAAGCCAAATTACTGGCGCTTAGCGAGGCAATCACTGAGGTACTATAGCAGAAGGCGGCCACGTTCGGTGTTTTCAGCGACAGCATGGCAGCACTCATGACTGTTACCAATAACAAATCACGCCACCCTCTAGCTACCAGAGCAAGGGACACTCTACGACGTTGTTACCAACAGGGCAAAAGTGTTTCCTTGTTCTGGGTTAAGGCACACATAGGAATCCCGGGAAATGAATGCGCCGACCAGCTGGCTAAAGAAACTGCCCTGCAGTCGAAGAGAAACCCGAATTATGAGTTGTGCCCTGTATCATTCGCGAGGGCACGCTCCGTGAATGGAACAGAAGATATCGCGAAAGTGAAACTGCCTCAGTCACAAAGTTGTTTCTGCCGTGTGCGATTGCCGCATACAGAGTCGTTCGCAAAATTGAAATTAACAGTCACACAACACAAATGATGACAGAACACGGTGGGTTCTCCCAGTACTTAACTAGATTTAAGTGCAGGGATAGCCCGTAGTGTGTCTGCAAACCTGGAATAGACGAGACGGTACCACACCTGTTGTTGCATTGCCCTGTCTATGCCATTGCGAGGCTCGAATTAGAACATAAAATAAAATTAGATTTAAAATTAGAGAATATACCAGATATAATAAGAAATAATAAAAGTAGAGATAGATTCATAAGTTATGCAGTAGAAATAATTAAAAAAGTAAATACAAGAAATAATATATATATAGAAATATAAGATAGCTAGCCCTGATATCCCAACAGTTCCTTTTGTCCTAAATGTGTGCCATAGAAAGAAAGAAAGTGCGAGAGGAATAACCGATAGAACTGGAATGACACAGAGACCAGGAATGATTGAGTACCTTAGATTAAATACATACCATAACCATGATTACACAAATTCTGTACAAACCTTTCCATATTAAGCAGAGAAAACAATAGAAAAATATATATATATATATAGATCTAACTCATGTTTTATAAAGTGTCACTTTGTTACGCAGTGACATTTTACTGTTTTTATTAATAAGATAATACAGACGGCTAAGTACGAACTTAGCCTTGTTTGTGACATTGAATTTGTTGCCCGGGGCGCAGACTACAGTTTGACCCTTCCCCTAGATTTGGGGCTGCTTCCATATACTTTTGGGTTTTCGTAAAATTATTTTATATCAGCACATAACAAATGTCAATTTACGAAAGTGAAATCGCTCAGATAGTGGAAATGTATCCAATATAATATATTTATTTGCAATGTGTATATTTCAAAACTTAGGAACTAAGAGTATCAAGTTTAAAGGAAGCCAAATTTAACTTAAAAGTAAATTTCTTATAATTGTATATACATTAACATTTACCTCACGATTCTTTATATCAGATAGCCTGAACATGTCATGACTTTCCATAATAGGTCCGTCGTCGCCTTTTAACACCATCTTAAGGTTCATTTTTTCAGCCAGTTTTTGTCTTTGTTTATTTAGCTGTTTTCTTTTCCTCTTTAATTGTCTTCGCTCTTCATCCTGTAGGAAAAGAACCATATTCGTAAATGCAGAATGTTGAATTGCAATTTGTGTTTTGGATTATCTCCCCCGAAAATTATTATTACGATAAAATAATAAAACAATGAAATAAATTACAACAAATTTAAAACAATTTTCAATAATATCTGAACTACTCGGAAATAACAGCGGTATGGTTGCGAGCCGTTATACGACGACATACAACCTATTTGCCTATTTTTTTTGGCTTGATGTATATGTACTAGCTGCCCGCCCTCGCTTCGCTTCGGTTATTCAAGAATAAAAATCCTATTAATATTATAAATACGAAAGATTGTGAGTATGTCCGGGGGAAGGGGGGAATGCAGTAAGCGCGCATGTCTTTGCTACGCTTCAACGATATTTAATTTTGCGCCCGAAGATTTTAACTTTTTGATAACTCATTAGTTGTTAATTTTTTTCTGATAGTGTAAATGGCAATTTTGATCTAAATTACACGCATAACGTATCTAACTGATTTATTTCATTAAGGGTTAATACTGTATTGTTAAAAATATGTTCTAAAGTAACCCCTTCATTTTACTGTTTTAAGTAAACGCAAAAAACGGTTACTGTGGGTTATTCTTTAAAGATAGACAGACATATACCACCACTTACTTTTTTGAGATCTATCAAAAAGGAAAAAACCCAACATACATTGTTTTGTTAAAACTCAAAAGGTTTTGGCAGCGTTTTCGAGGAAAGCTCCCGATCGGCTTATTTTTTGCCGACATGTTGAACTTAATCGCCTCTGTGGTCTAGCGGTCCGGGTGTTGGACTTGACTGCAACAAAAAGAAAATTGGATTTTTCCAATTTTCTAATAAAAAAAAATGTTGGTCGAGATTGGAAATGTGCCCGGTTGGCGATAGGCTTGCCACCTATCACATTGTGGGACTAAGTGTCTTCGGCTAGTCGTGGGTGCCTTGGTTGTACCTCTGCCTACCTCTTCGGGGATATGGGCGTAAAGATACTTTATGTTGAACTAATATCATTGTAATATCGTTGGTTCGTACAAAACATATACTTACTATACACTAAAACCTTCCACAAGAATTGTTCTATCTATTGTTGAAAACCGAATGAAAATCTGTTCAGTACTTTTCGAGTAAATCGCGAACAGACAGACAGACGCGGCGGGGGACTTTGTTGTATAATATGTATATTTATATCGTCTCGATTTTGGCGCCTCTCGTCTCAATAGAGGCCTTTAATAAATGTCTTTTGCTTGCATGCCTCACTTTTTATACACAAAGTTGCGTTTTGTGAGAAAATGCGTTTATTAAATGAAAGTACTACTCTTATTTTATGATGTCAAATTATTTACATACATACATGTCAAATTCATAATCGTCAAGTTGGTTCAAATATCTTTACATACCTGTAATCCTGCCAACTCGACGTCAACTCCATCGTCTTCTATTGGTTGACTATCAGCATCACCTTTCTGTTCTTGGTCATCTTCAACCTGCAAAAATATTAGAAAACAAGATTTATGTTTCATATTAAAAATACCTAAAAATTCATATTAATATAAAATATAAAATGAAAATAACTTAAATTATTACATTTTATTTTTATACTATAAAAATAATTCGAGGTTTTCCGTATTTACTACACCTATCGAGAATTTCCCACATCAAAGCAGAAATTTACTATAAGAGTTCAATTTATTATTTTTTGAATACCTGGTAACAGTCATTCACACAACAACAAAATACTATCTAGTTACTGGTCAGTTTTCGCCGACTCGGCCTACTTGTAATTTTCTTTAAACTCATGTAAAAATTGTTACGTTGGCTGCACTAGAATGGAACCAAGTGTTAATTTCTGGGGAATCCCTGACTGTTTTTCTATGGTCTGGGATCATCAGGTAATCAGGTAAATCTCTACAATCTCCAGATATAGATTTCAATAAATGCATAGAAATGCTGAAAAAATGCCACACTTTCTTGGAAGAATATATAACTACAGGCTTTAAAAGCACTATTTAACTGCTAAAGAATTAGCTAAAAAAATTTAAGTTGAACCTCTTTAGAGCCATAAAAAGAATTCAATTTTTTAAGCATTTTCATTAAGCTGATGAATTCTTTTGAAAAGAAATTTGAGGTAGAATTTTAAACTCTCTCTTGGGCGCTACATTTATTTCAGTAAATGAACGATTTGAACAGTTATATGATTACTCGGATTGCTGGTCTTTTTTGTCCAATATAAAACAGGTTCCTGAAATTCCGACCTTGTCTAACTCTAGTGATCTCCAATTGAAATTAAATCTGGATTTTAAATCAGATATAGATGGTTGTATGTTGTGTGATGAACTCATAAGCCTAAAACCATTTTTGCCTGATAATAATATCGCTGTCCCTGCTTATGTTTTAAATTTTATTAAAGATCACAATTAACAGGAGCTGTATCCGAATGTATGGATAACATTGCGAATATATACTATATCTGTAACGGTTGCTAGCGGGGAAAGGATTTTTTCCAAGCTGAAGCTAATTAAAACATAACTGCGATCGACAATCTCTCAATCTGGATTAACAAACTTAGCAACTACGTAAATCGAAAATTAAATCGCAGAAAACATAGACTTTGAAAATCTAATAAAAGAGTTCGCCAATAGAAAGGCTAGTAAAGTGAAAATTTATTAGTGTAAAAAATATTTTTTTAATAGATGGTTGTTTCATTGTACCCCTCTTTTTTCGTATCTAATTGAATTGCAGTTTGGGGGCGCCGAAAAAATCTCGCCCAGGGCGCTAGTAGTGCTAAAACCGGCACTGGTTAGTGTTTTTCAATTTGTATCTTCTTTGTTTGTTAGCATCAAAATTTATTCATGAACAACTTATTCTGAAACCTTTTAAAAAACTGTTTTTGAAAGTTCAAGTTCAAATACTTTCAGGTTTTTTTAATTAATTATGTTTTAAGGATAGAAGTGCAAATTGCACATTAAGACAAAGTATATATAAAAATTAGAGGACTTCTGGATCAATACTACCAATGAAATGATAGAAACGGAAATATCATCTACAAGGTAGGTCAAAAATTACACCTTATTGTTTGAAATCGAACTTACGATTTTACTAAAAAATGCGAAAAAAAATAATGTTTTCCTTCACTTCCGAAAAACTCCTCTACGGCTGCCACAAGCAAAACACTATCTTCGATTACATCTTCGTTGTCAGTGGTTTCATGTTATACTAGAACAAATAAACAATATCCTGCCTCTTTTCGGTTATTTTAATGTTCACAATAGACGCTATCAACAACGTCTTGTCTTGATTTTTTTATATATCTGGACATATTATATGGATAGGTAACAAATGAATAATGTGATACTGCCCAAAAGCTCTACTTTGTACCGACGTAATTGTTATTGAAGGTAGTAAAATCGTAACTTCGATTTCAAACAATTCTCTGTGAGTAATATTGTTCTGTGATATAGAGGTACCCACCTAGTTTAATAACCAAAAACTCAGTGCTTGTTGCTTTGTTTAATTAGTAAAAGTTAAAGAACAAAAGAAGGTGTTATAAAGAACTATTACGTGATTAGATTCAACCACCTTCTAATACATGTATTCAGTGAATTATGTTGATCATAATGTTAATGCTAAAGAAAAGCAAAAACATACGACTTGTTTATAAAAATTACATAAAAGGTAGAACATTGCGAATCAAATTTAAAAGATTGTTAACCAAAAAAGCAGATGTCAATTACAGATCAAAATGAAATACTCAAATAAACAAACCGTACCCTTACTTCTACCAGTTCTTTTTGCACGTTGAGATGTAACTTCTTTGTTGATGTAACGTTGAGATGTAATGTAACCTACATTGTAATATACATTTCCAATATTTTTCTCACCATGGAGACTACATACATTTTATATAAGTTGCATAGAAAGAATATGAAAAAATGTAAATATATTAATATTTAAAATGCTGTAAGGGTATTTATTTTTGAAAATTTTTGTTGTTTAAGAAAGTTGCTTGTGATAATTTGGTTTTCACCTCCAAATTCCTCTTTCAAGCAATTAGCAAAAGTATAGCTATATGTACAAAAAATCTTATTTGTCTGCTTTTGGGATATATCCAGATTTGGGATAGGATGTAAATGTCTTATCATTATTATACTTGATTTTCCATATGCTTGTTCATCACAAAGCTGTTTCCTATTTTCATCATTTTTGCAAGAGTTCATGTCCGACTTAACAGAAGCATTTAAGTGAAACAATCTTTTTCAGTTGTAGTAGATTTACATATTTGACTTTTTTTACAAGTGGTTTTATAATAAACTAACTCAAAGCCTATCGAATAAATTTGTTAGACGTCTGGTATTACTCGAGGCCTTTGAGGTTAGACAATCCAAATTTCTGCCGAAGTGAGTATATCTAGTGAGTAACATTAACTACACCATTAAACAAGGTAAGATAGGGAAATTAACCTGGTAAAAGATAAGCATAAGATAATTATTACATTCTAAGGAAAAAATGACATCTTTAGTTTACCTGTGACATATTTAAACTTGCTTTCCAATCTTTAATATGTTTGAGCCAACTTAATATTGCTTTAACATCCTTTCTACCAAGGACTTTAATATCTTTACAGCACTCTTTAATTTCGTTTGTAGTCCTAGGGTGGCTTTTCACATCCTCTTCATCTATAACTATCTGCAACAATATATCACATTGATGTAGTAAAAATAAAAAAGCACCTTCAAGAATACAGCTTTAATTACACACCAGCAAAATTATTTCATACTACATAATTATTCTAGCATATTCTTTCACATTATGCAAATATTATCATTAAATATACTATATTATAATTAAATTGATGCAATCAAAAGCCAAGTATGTACATTGGAGATATTAAAGAAAAATAAAGTTTTTTTTATCAATTCAGTGTTTCAGATTACAGTGAATTGCCGTCAAACTGTTTTTTTTTTCATACATAAAGGTATACATAATTTATAAATTTATAGAAGTTCATTACAAAATTTAAGCTAAATTTCATTACCATTGATTAAGCTGAAACAATGAGATTTTTATTGTGAAGTATACTCAAGCTATTGTTACATTAAAAATACCAAGAAAAACAAACAATACCTCTGAACATCCTTGTAGTGCTTCTATGTAGTCCTCTTTTTCCAAAAGATCTGATACAGATATGCTGTGAAATGTGGTGTAATCATTCTCTTTGTAACCTTCAGCTTTTGGTTTCTTTTGTTTCTCCGGATGTAATAAATTAATAGCTTGTTTTTTGACAATTTCCAAATCCTCAAACACATATTTTGGATCCAACAACTTTGGATCAATACTGTCAGGTGCCACATATCCTTGACATACTACGAAAATTTCTGATGATTCATTACGAGATGCTTGAGGTTTTGTGGCATGAACTTTTTTGAAAAACTGCTTTAATACCCACAATAATGCATGATAATCTTTAGATCTAAACACTTTTGTAACAAACCAGCCTCCTTGTTTAAGAAAGTGTGTAGCTAGTTTCATTGCACTCAAAGTTAAACTTGTTTGCTGATATGCATCATGAATCCAGTTAAGACCAACATTTGGAGCACCGTCATGCAACACAATATCTGCTTTCCATGTTTTAATCTCTTTTTTAATAGCAGCTTTACACTTTTCAGTAGTTATATCTTCCGTAATACTTATGCAACCCGGAACTTGTTTAATCGGAAACAAGTCAACACCAATAACTATACTCGACAAGGGCATGTTTTGGTGCGCCACCTGCATCCATCCACCAGGAGCGGCACACAAATCGATACATACTCGAGATTTTTGAAGGAAACCAAACTTTCTATTTAGTTGAATGAGCTTAAATGCTGCTCGAGACCGATAACCTGGAATTTAAACAATACCATTTTGATAAACTAATAAAAATGTTAGCAGGTAACCTACTTATTTATTTAAAAGCTTAGACACTATTCTTCCAATTCCAAGCTTTATCAGACACCACATGCTATTGAATTATAAAATAATAACCTGTCTCCTTAGCGAGTTGATAATATTTGTCCTTCCGCTGCTTTCCGACTTTAGTCTTCTTCCCCATCTTAAAGCGCAATATCAAAAAAAATACTTTTAACTCATGGACCACAAACTTTATCGAAAAAGCTGAATATTTATCTTTAAAACAGTTTAAACTATGTTAAACTACCTCATTATTTAATTCATGGATGACATGACCACATGACCACTCACCACAAACAGATCATGCTGTTATCGTAAAAACCTGGGTTGCCGTACGTGACATTCTGATTTGCCGTATTTTAAGGAAAAAAGTAATAAATTGCTGTATGTAATCTGAAAATATTTATTCCTCATTTGTTTCTTCTGCACAATGATTTTTTATTCATTTGTATAAATTCAGACTCAGGTTCATCTTGTGCAAACTTCCCTTCTCATGTCTTACATATCATCAATAGGAGCAACCTAGACTTAGAAAAAGTCGCTACATTCCCTCTGTTGTTAATATGTTTGTTAATATGTTTAACCTTTTTAATCTTTTTTGGCATAGAAGGTCATTCAGAGTTGCAATTATAAACAAATTAAAATAGTCACTTCAAATCATAATCGAGCATTAACACTCTTACAGCCGTAGTAACTAAGTGAAACGTTCAAAATATTTTTGCTATTCGACACTTAGATCTCGTAGATGCACAAATATACCAAATACTTTGAAGTAAATAGTTCTCAGATCCCACATTAATTTGTTTACTGCTATATAAACTGTGTTTTAGACTCATGTCAGGATTTCCCCTACTATCGGCTATAAGTGGTAAATTTAGCTGCACTCTGGTTAAAAAACGTTTCATTTCACTTGTACCCATTTGCAGTATTTTTTGATACGGCATAAAAAATCCTGACGTATACCGTATTTTGTAACAAAAAAACAAGAATTACCGTAGGTATATTACGGCAATTTGCCGTATCAATAACAACACCGCCACAGACTGTTATATAGATTAGGAAGTTCTGTATTTGAGTCGTCGCGTGGTGAAATAAAAGTGACCGTAGGAAATATAGGTACACATATATTACGCTGCGTCTTCGCAATGGGCCATGATGGCTCATGACTGACGTTCACGATTGTGTAGAGGGCGTAATCGCTTGTGAGCGGCCATGATGGATTGTAATCGAGCATGATCGCCGCTGTGTCGGTTTTTCGGACATTCATCAAAGGAAGTTCGGGCCATGATCGAAGGCGCGTCCACACGATCGTTGATTGCTCACATTGCATTAGAAGTGGGCATTAAATAACTTCACAGTGAATAAGTCACTGTGATCCGCTGATCAACGTGACTGCTGTGATCTGTCAACAAGGAACTACATTCCAAAGTAACGTAGATATACCTATGCCGTTGCCGTTCCGGAACGTCGTTCGATCGCAGTGATAGCGACACGTCACGTTTGACGTCGCTATCTAGATATGTTTTTAAATTATTACTATCAACACTGATTTAAATACAACAGTCGTAACCTTATAAAAGTGTAAAAATTATTTTAAATTAACGCTCTCTCTCTCTTGTATAATTGGAAAACACATAAAATAAAAAAAAAAAGAATAAGGCGAATTGAGAAAATGAAAAAATCCTCCTTTTTAAAAGTCTGTTGAAAATCCGGATAAATGGCATTGAGTTATTTGGAAGATGAGTGTGACTCCTGAACCGTTTGCCTAATTATATTCGAAGCGATAACTGTGTCGATAACTACCTAAATTAAAGGAATTTATAACCTAGGTAACATGTAAGAGTATTATACTGAGAGTGACCGACGTGACAAAGTCACGATTATTTTTTAACGTTACTTTCTTGTCACTGGAACGACGGTCACGGCGATTGAAAAGTAACGACTTTTTTGTCAATAACCTCAATAACATATTTGTTGCGCCTAGTTTAAAAAAAACATTTTTTTCAAGATTTATACCGCCCCCCTCTAGGCTTCCAGCGCCCACAAGGGGGCGTTATCGCCCACTTTGGGAAAGGCTGACTTATCACATGTCTACATTGCATTTGTCAGTAGTGTAATATTGGGGCACTTGCATTAAGACTTTGGAATATACTAAAGAAAAAAGTATCTTCACGCCCATATCACCGATGAGGTAGGCAGAGGTATAACCAAGGCACCCACGAATAGCCGAAGACACTAAGTCCCACAATGAGATAGGTGGCAAGCCTATCGCCAACCAGGCACATTTCCAATCCCGACCAACACTTTTTTATTAGAAAATTGGAAAAATCCAATTTTATTTTTTGTTGGCCGACCCGGGATTTGAACCCGGGACCTCATGCAGTCAAGTCCAACACCCGGACCGCAAGACCACAGAGGCAATTACTGGATTTCTTATTTAGATATTTATAATATCGTATACAACGAATCTTACAATTAGCAATATGTATATATTTTAAAAGGGTTATGTAGATGTTTACAACAAAAACTACTGAGTAGTGTAGTTTTTTTCGGTCAACTTAGTAATATTTACCTGATCTTAATTGTTAGTATATTAAAATGTATCAAGTGTATTTTTGCTCAGCTCTAGACTCTTAAACACGGGCCATGTAGTTCCGTGATTACAGATACGCAGCCAGACTAATTAATTCACCCGTGCTAAATATGATACAAAAAAGGTTTAGGATTTTTTTCTTAATTTTAGTAGATATGCTTTTTCAAATAAAAAATGGTTATACACACATACACATACATATCTTCACGCCAAGTCCCTTACGGGGTAGGCAGAGAGTATCGAGTGCCAGACCTCACGATCCTGACAAACCTGTCTTGCTTCTTTCACATTATTAACCCTTTTCATACAAACTCGCCGGTTTCGGAGACTCTTGACACCACCCTCGGATTGATCTGATCGAGAAATGTCAGCCTTGGACTCCCCGGGTACCTACATCCATCCACATTCACATTGTATATCTGCTTTGTCTATCTTTCATCTGTCATTCTTTCCACATGACCGAACCAGCGGAGCATGCCCTTTCACATTTTAACACCAACACTTTTTTTTCAATCCTACTCTTTCTCGGATCTCACTGTTACGAATGAGGTCAGCGAGCGTTACACCACAGATTTTCCGTAGTGCTCTCATTTTGACCGCATTTATCCTACTTTCATGCTCTTTCTGACATACCCAACTCTCGCTTCCATACAATAACGTTGGAATAAGCACAGAATTATGCAAAGCGAGTCTAGCTTTTTGACTCAAAACCTCGCTTTGGAATAGTTTACCCAACGCTCCATTCACACTATTCCCTGCACTAACTCTCCTCTACATCCGCGGTGTACCTTCCATCCCTGCTAAAAACACAACCAAGATGTAAAATTTCACTCACTTGTTCCAGTAGTGCTGATCAACCAAAACTCTTACATCCGTTCTGGCTACGTCTATTTCTAACACCATTATTTTGGTTTTCATCGCATTCAAATGTAAGCCCCTTTATTTACAATCTCCTTCTATTACTGTGACCAGTGTTTGCAGCTCAGACGGTGTAGAGCCCAAAAGTACAGCATCATCTGCATAAAGCAGGCAGTTCACCACTTGGTCACCCATACGCATTCCTACATTCAATGATCTTTACCTTTGAAGACATTTGTCCAAATATAAGATAAACAAGCGTGCTGACAATACACAACCCTGCTTGACGCCAATATTAACATCAAACCAAGGCGATATGTTGCCATCCACCCGCACGCACGCTTTACAGTCTAAATACATTGACTGCACCGCACGCAGCAGGGACCCGACTATTACATAATCTGGCAAAATGTCCCAAAGTTCCTTACGTACAACCCTATCAAACGCTTTTTCGAGATCCACAAAACCGCAGAAAACCTTCTGACCAACAGCCAGATGCTTCTCTACAATATTACGGAGTGAAAACACTTGATCCGTAAATCCACTTTCAGACCGGAAACCGCCTTGAGCCTCCCACAATGTTCCATCGGAAATCCCTTGCATCCTCTTTTCAACTATTTTTCCATACACTTTTGATGATAAACTGATTAAAGTAATGGCCCTGTAACTTGTACAGTCCATGCGTGAACCCTTGCCTTTATACAAGGCCACGATGACCGCACGTCGCCAGTCTTCGGGTACTCTGCCGGTCTTCTAACATTTGTTACAATGAACCAAGAAAGAGTCCCGGACGGCAGGACCACCAAGTTTGATCATCTCAGCTGTAACCATATCTACTCCCGCAGCTTTACCATATTTCATACTTCTTATCTCCCATTCAACTTCTTCCATCATAATGCAGTCAGATGCCTCCGCTATTTCCGAGTCATATGAGTACTCGGACCCAGCGGCAGCATCTTGGGCGCATTCTCTCTATAAAAATCACTCCACCGTATTAAGACGTCATGCGTGCTTGTAAGAATATCACCACTCTTAGACTTAATTCTATTGATTCTGAAGGCAGACGAACAACTCCGAGACTTCTTCACCTCCCTCCAAAAGAGTTTGGTCTTCATCTCAAAGTTGTCAATCAATCAATCAATCAATCATTTATTGCTTCATATGTCACAAAAAAGGTATTACAATTATTCCCAATAGTTGTTTGAAGGACATAATATGTACCCTATTAGGGTGTTGAAAATTGAAGCGGACCGATCTATTTTAGATTTCACTTTTAAAATGATCCAATAAGTAATCGTTTACAGTATAATAACTTTTTTGTATCAAGAATTTCTTTAATTTTTTTGAAAACCTTAGGTCATTCATCTCTGATTTTATTTCATTTGGTAGTTTATTATAAGTCTTTATTGTCATAACATATGGTCCGGAACTATGTATGTTTAATTTTGACGGGGGTAATTCTAAATTATGTTTAAATTTGACCGTCGAAGATTGTCTGCTTGCTTTTTAAATAAATTTGGATATTTTCTGACAAATGTACAAGCTTGAAATGTATATATATGTATATATTGAAGGTAAAGTTAAAATTTTAAGATTTTTGATTGCACCTTTCAGACTTTCGGATGTTTGCTACATTTTTTTGGGAGATGAATATATCTTGTGCATTTACACTATTTCCCCAAAGTAAAATACCGTACGTGAGCCATGAATTAGCATATGCGTAATAGGCAGACATAGCAGTTTGGAGATCGGTAACCCTACGTAATTCCCGTAGACCATATAGAAAACTAGATATTTTTGTTTTAATTTTATTGATAGGACTTTTCCAATTTAAGTTTGAGTCAATATTTAATCCTAATAATGAAAATGTGTCACCACATTCAATCTTATTATTATAAATAAAGTTTAATTCAAGGGGATGTTTTTGGTAGGGTTTAAATTGCATTATTTTTGTTAGCCAACCTCTCTTCTAGTTTCATAATTTCCCTTTCACGCTTCTCTTTCACTAAGTGTTTGGTGATATTCCTGCAACAACGGTACATTTCTTTCTTCAAATCTTTCATACTGTCATTCGACAGAAAAAAATTCGAAAAATGGTTATAAAATCCGTTAAAATGACGAAAACTCGTGTAATACGTAAAAATATATAATATGTACTGGAGTAGAATCTGCAGCCTCTTCCTTTTTGTTAATCAGTTAAAAACGTATCTAAGCTAATCGATCCGGAAAATATCGGAATATAATATCATTGATAGGCTATATCTACCATTAGAATTAAGGGTTTCGGCTTCACGTATGTTATCATGATTATGATTTAAAAATTATTATAAAACATTACAGCATAGTGATATATCAATACAATCCTATGAATAAAATATAGTTGTTAAAGACTTGTAATAAAAATTGATAGTCTAAGTTTATTATTTCATCTTTAGTATTGCAATCAGCGTTAGATCGTTAGAAAAACAGCTTACATAGGACCTTGATAGATGAAACATCCGAAAATACTTATAGATATTGCTTTTATCAATTACAGTGATATTGTAATTTGTTATTTTACAAAACTTTAAACTACAAAACAGTAAAGAAATGGAAAAAATTAAAAAGATCAAAAGACGTAACATAAAACATTAGGCATTCAATTTGCAATTTCGTTTACAATTTTAAAAACCTAATATAAAACTGTGTTATTAGTTTTTTTAAATACGGCGTAATGTAATGCAAACTTAAAGTTCATCTTTAGATACCAATGTGACCAAAACCGTCTTTTAAATATTTAACAGTTGAACCTAAATTGTGGATTTATGCTTAGAGTTAAAGTAACGCTTTCAAGCGCAACTGAAGATGGACTTCGTTCAATTCATAAATCTAAAATTCAGTAAATGATATCAGTATATTACTTAAAATATATACCTTATTCAAATTCTTAAGTCTCATAAAACTGAATAGACCATAG
>NJDC01003552.1:0-36021 GCA_002245475.1 Calephelis virginiensis
CCAAAGTTTTTGCTTCACGTATTAAAATATAGAGTATAGACAAGTATTGTACCAAAAACGGATGAGTTGTCATAAAATTCCACCAACTAGACATATAGTCAACTCGTCTCTTACTTCCATGGGATGAATAAAATAAAAAAGTAGATTAAACGGTACTTAACTTTAATAACTAAAATTTAAATAAAAATACTTAGAATATTTAAAAAAGTTCAAATTAAAAATGAAATGCTAATAATATAGCTAGTGTCACAGAGTAAATGAAAAACATAGTTTTGTCTAGGATTTCTGCGACTTCCAATCTTTCTTCGTAGTTAATGTTGTCACTCTGCATCTCTTCAATATCATGATTTGAGTCCAGTACTTGCTCAGACGTGTCGTCATGAGAATGAACCTCATTTATTGTCTCATATGTGTGGCAAACCTGTAAACAAACGTGTATATAATTTATATATAACAAATAGAACAGATATTTAGTTCGTTATTTTCTTAGGAAAACCTTATGTTTACGTTAACGTTAAACGTTATGTTGTTTATTTTTTTTAAGTATTAGAAGGCAAACAAGCAGACGGATTTCCTGATGGTAAGAAATTCACGCCGTCTAGAGACACCAAAGGTGGTAATGGTACGTTGTCAACATGAGGCCAGGATGTTAGGCCTGGAGCAAAAGGAAGTGTACTGGCTACCTTACCCTTTGAACCGGAACACGTCATGACGTTATGGCGGCAGGAATAGGTAAGGTGGTGGTAATAATCCGGGCGAGTCGCTGCGAAACTCTACCATATTTTAGATGACGGTGCTAGTGACCGTGAGCCTATGATCGCCTTTTACGAGCTGCCTGGCAAGGAAGGCAGATGGTCTATTCTGCAAAGGAGCCCGGACCAACACAGGGATGCGAAGACTGTTATAATTTAAAAAAAAATTGAGCTTAAAGCTAAATCTTAGACTACTTACCTACGGATTTCTTTTAAAGAGAGATAATTGCCCGAGATTTACCATTACTGTTTTTGCAACATGCAGTAACTGTCGATTTTGGGAAAAAATACATATTTGTAAATCTATATTTCAATTTTCTAACAAATCCTAACAACGTTTGTTTATTTACTGATTGATTCAAAACGATTGATATTCAGGCTATATTTGAAACTTTCACCAGTATATTTTAACAAATTTTCTTACGGAGGCTGTATTGGAAAATCAGAATCAGAATCAGAATCAGAATCAGAATCAGAATCAGAATAATCTTTATTCACTTTAACCATACAAGTGGTATTTGTGCGCGTCGACATTTTTTTAAAAACTACCACCGGATCAGAATCGCGGCCACACACTGAGAAGATCCGCCGAAAGAAACTCAGCGGGCTTGTCTTTTTTCAATAATAATAATTGCAATATAAACTAAATTAAAAATATAAATAACAATCTTACTTTAACTTAAATAAAAGGTAAAACAAATCACATTACAAATTTTAGTGGGAGATTGAAAACTCTATCCCCAAGCATGTTCATCTTCCAAATACTCTGAGACCGTATAATAGCCTTTTTGACATAGTTTTGCCTTTAAACATTTTTTAAACTTATTTAAATCTTAAGATTTTCGTAATTTTACAGCTTTTACAGTAACATCTGCCTGCATGCAGTGAAAAAATAGATACAAATTTATCAAATATGGTCATGAAGCTGAAGTCTTAAGCTTTTCGCGAAAGTCTTGTTTTTATTGTGTTGGAAGTCTTATGTGTTTTTAGCAACGTCGTTGCCAGTTTTTCCACTCCGTACTATATCCGTGTTGGTCCGGATTCTGTGTGTAGAAAAGATTATCGATTTTCCTGCCAGCAGCTCGTAAATGGCGAGCAATTGATAAATGGGCTCTTAACATGAAGACCACTGACAGTAGAATGCCGTGCTGCAACCTATTCCTGACAGTGTCATGTTACATTTCGGAGGGTAGGACAGCTGGTCGACTTGCATAATATGTCTAATACCATAGCCATAGGATAACGGTCCATTTACAAAATCTGCTGTGTCTGTAGGTCATGGTTGTCTCTTACTATGAGAACCGAGTGCATTTGCTGTCTTATCATATAAAAAAACAATTAATCGCTTACTCTTTAAACTGGAAGCACTGCAGCCAAGCCATTAGTGACAGATATAGCACAAATAAGAAGTGGTTATGGTAAGTAAATATTTAAATAAACTGAGTACTTAGAGCCTTACACAAATATTTCCTTTAACCCTTTATAAAGAATTGAACACGTGCTTGGTCATCGCCAATAACCTGTCAAACACAGGCATTCAGAATATTCTAATCGGAACTAAACAAATATCCAATAGCTTATTTCAAAGTTGTTTCAAACATTCGAAACTATGATGGAACAATCCGCAAATAAACCAATAGTAAAATAATTTACCTTTAACTTCGGCAACCCGAAAATTGTTCTGAGCATCTGGCGTTCTAAAATGCTGTGAGCAGCCGCTGATTTGCAAATACTTTCTGCTAAACTTGTCATTAGAATAATTTGAACTAGAAGACTAGTCAATATCCCTCCTAGCACAGCTATGTAGAGAACCACTGTTGAAAATTGATGACATTATTAACCTCGTTAGCATAGGTACACCTCTAACTACACCGACCCGCCACGAGACTCAGATTCGATTTCTGGTTATTATATATATACACACACATATGTTCACTCCAAGTCCCTTACGGGGTAGGCAGAGAGTATCGAGTGCCAGACCTCACGATCTTGACAAACCTGTCTTGCTTCCTTCACATTCATAACCCTTTTCATACAAACACGCCGGTTTCGGAGACTCTTGACACCACCCTCGGATAATATCCGATTGATCTGATCATGAAATATATTTAAGTATTTATATATGATATATATTTAAGTATTTATATAATCGGTGACTATATTTTCAACACAGTGCTTAAACAATGGGCCTTTCATTAACGTAAAATCGTGTAGCCATAGAATTTCGACGCATGATACGAAGTATGATATTAAATTCTTTTACAAAAGAGTTGAATACTAACAAGAAGACTTAAGTGGTACATTATCGTCACCGTTTTCAATTAAGAATGAGAGTTTCGCTTCGAAGAGCAAGAAAAAGATTTAGAATATTTTTTCAAATACATTTAATAAGCTCATAGGTTGAGCTTCGTTTTACTCGTCTTGGCGGTGACACTTCCGTGACCCCAGATGTGTAAATATTATTTAGACATAAACTTTGATTAAGAAATTTATAGATATGTGGCAGAAAATCAATCTGTCTCTCATGAAAACTGTTAGGTACATGGTTAACGACTCAAAAGCATAAAAAACACAGACAATAAAGAGACGGAAATTTATTTTATTCTTTGTAGAGATATGTATAAAATTATCTTAATTTGTATAAATTATCTTAAAGTATATATATCAAAGATATTTGGAAAAAAATACTAAACTTACTGTAAAATTTAAACATGAAACATTTTTTTTATTTAAGTTTTCTGGGCTAACTTCAAAGCTTATATCAGCTTTAATTGTTTACTTCAAATTTGTTCAGTAAGAGTAATAAGTATGTCTAATTGAAACAAAAAGATAAAATACGGTTCCTATTAGCGTTTACCTTTACATTTTTTTAGTTTATTATTATCAGATATTAATTATAATAAGTTATTAAAGTTATGGTACTCACTTATGGAGGGCACATTATGGGTTGGTACCAAATAGTCTATGTAGCATAGACCCATACATATAACTATGGTACAACTTGCATAAAACCATATCCTTTCTAGCTTCAAAGGTTCAGTCCAAAATGAGATCAACACAAATGTTACCAAAACTGAAAAAAAGTACATGATACAATAAACAAACGCTGTAATTCATAACATAAAACGAGTTATTGTAATATGTTATACTATTATTAATAAACATACATAAACATATAATAATACAATAATATAATAATACTCATGTGCACAAAATACATTTTTTTCGCAATTTTCATTTAAAATTGAATGTGTCAAAACTAAATACAAAAAAACAGTCATAAGGCGATATTTATGATCTCTTTCAGGCTTATAGCCTTATAGCATATTAATATATATCATATAGAAATCAGGAAGCGAGATGATATGTGGTATTAAAAATATGGTATGAAAACATGTAATCCGCCTTACTGAAAAAAATAGGCGCCTGTTACCTTAAATTGGCTAAATAAGTCGTAAAAAACGATTTAAAGGTCATAAGATTAGAAGAAGAACAAGAAGACGCCTGTTAAACAATAATCTTGATTTCACCGTCGAATTTAAAAACGCGTTTAGTCATTGTCAAGGCTATTCGTGTCAATTTTACTGTCAAAGAAAATTTGGTTATTGTAAATATTTTATCGTTAAACTATTTTACGTAGTAAGTAGACTTTTTAGGACATGGAGTTAAGAATTATGTCAAATTTAAAAGAATAATTACAATAACTTATGAACAGGATCACAACCTATATTTAAACTCGTTTACACTAAAATTCGTTTTGCTAACTCGGTTTTAATAATGATCGGTGATATCAGCCCTTAAACTGACACCCAACAAGGTATTTGCGACAGGTGGTTGACATGGTAGCTTAGGTTGAGAATCTAATTTTAGGCAGTGTTTCATGAACAAGTGTTCTGCAAGTGGTATTTTTTTGTAAGACAGTCGCCTCTGTGGTCTAGCGGTCCGGGTGTTGGACTTGACTGCATGAGGTCCCGGGTTCGAATCCCGGGTCGGCCAACACAAAGAAAATTGAATTTTCCAATTTTCTAATAAAAAAAATGTTGGTCGGGATTGGAAATGTGCCCGGTTGGCGATAGGCTTGCCACCTATCACATTGTGGGACTTAGTATCTTCAGCTAGTCGTGGGTGCCCTGGTTGTGCCTCTGCCTACCTCTTCGGGGATATGGGCGTGAAGAAGATACTTTAAGACAGTATAAGTTTTAACACTACTTGAAACAAATAAGAACTTTGTCATTAAGACTGTGTCATTCCGATGGTTTCAGTTTATAATTCACGTCAACAAGTGGTAACTTCTTAAAGTAAGAAACTTTTTTGAAGCAAGTAGATTGTCATTTCGATTGCTACAATTTCATAAAGAAAATTATGTACAAATTACTAAAAAGCGATCAAAAGGCGATTAATTGCTGTATGTCAATATAAAATTGAATAATGAAATCAAACGAATATTTTTGTTTTTCACATAATTAGTACAAAAAGTATCAATTTAAAAAGATTTGGTAATAATTGTAGCATTCCCTCAAAATAATTATTAAACGTAATGATTTTCTTTGTTTTTTTTTATCGAAAGGCAAGTTTCGACTAGACTATTCTAAAACGCGGAAATTCATGGTAGGAGTACCCTACATCCATCATGTCCATATTCTGTCAGTATGGAGGTTACAAATCGCACTTAGACGGCCTGGTGGCCACCGAGCAATAGCGACGAAAACTACACAATTTTCTTTATTAATCCTATTAATATTATAAATGCGAAAGTTTGTAAGTATGGATGTATGAATGTTTGTTACTCTTTCACGCTCGAATGGCTGAACGGATTTGTCTGAAATTTGGAAGACAGATAGATTGTGACCTGGATTAACATATAGGCTATTTTTAATCCCGATCGCACACCGGGTTTTTGTGAAAACGCGGACGAAGCCGCAGGTAGCAGCTAGTATTACACCATTTTTCTTCTGACTGGTAAGGTTTGTAAACTGTGGCAATTCAGGGTAAAACACAATTTTAGGTATTGAATAATAAGTTCCTAGAATTCTGACGATATAAATGGTCGTCAACATGGGTTCAGGTACCAGATGATATTAATTTACAATTAATTGCTAATGATATACCTACCTATTTATACTGAACGGCAATCAAGTTATAATCGTGACTAAATATTAAGAAACACCCAAAAAATATACGTGGTATGCCTAACGAGTCGGGTGTCAGCCGATTTCACGTAAACTTCGGAGTAGCCCCTTGTCACTGACTACCGAGAAGCAATATTACCCAGTAGGTTCTGTCTAGTAGTGTCCGGGCTCCTTTGCAGGTTGGACCAACTGCCTTCCTGCCAGGCAGCTCGCAAAAGGCGAGCATAGGCTAACCATCACTAACACCGTGACATCTGACTAGGTGGTAGAGTTTCGCAGCGACTCACCCGGATTGGTACCACCGCCTTACCTATTACTGACGTCATGACGTGTTCCGGTTTGGAGGGTGAGGTAGCCAGTAAATTTACTTATGCTCGAGCCCTAACATCCCAGCCTCAAGTTGGCAACGCACTATTATCACTTTTGGTGTCTCTAAACGGCGTGAATATCTTACCATCAGGAAATCCGTCTGCTTGTTTGCCTTCCAATACCAAAAAAAAAAATGCACTGGTTGTTAGTCACTTACCAACAAGAGGAGTGTATAAAACGATGTTAAGCATTGTTGCCTGGTGTACTAAAACCATATCCACTACGATTCTGTCATTTTTGTGAGATATATTACTGTTGACCTTGTACTTTTCCCCCCAAACGCTTGAATTTACAACATATTGTACACTACTCACTTTCCAAGCATTAGTAACAACTTCAATTTTTTGTGTTTTCTGAAAATACATACGTTTTTATCAGTTCCCCGTTATTCCCCTTCTGCCGGCGCTGCTTAGTAGAATACACCAACTGCTTCTCTGTGAGGCAGCTCGTAAGAGATTAAAATTTTGGTCATTACCATCACGACCACATATACATAATGTAGAATGTGGTGCAGGAGCTTGCCTGGGTCCTATCATGTCCACAATAATTTCCCGGTCACAATATAGCAACCCAACTGTAAAATCTTGGGTATCTATAGATTACTGTTGTCTACTATACTATTAGGAGATCAGTGTGCTTGTACGCTAACCCTTTACATAAAAAATCAAAGAGTTGCAACCAGGGTCGGGCAACAAAATGAAAATAGAGTTTTTCCAATTTGCTAAAAAGAATGTTGCTTGGGACTGGATATGTGCCCGGTTTGGCGATAGCCTTGCCACTTTGGGACTTCTGGGACTTAGTATCTTCGGGTAGACGTGGGTGCCCCTGTTTGTGCCTCTGCCTAACACTTCGGGGATATGAGCGTGCAGATCCTTCTTTTTATGATTGGATTAATCATTGGCGTAAGTGTATCGTTTTTATAGGAGTATAAAATAATTAAATTGTTAATTAATGAATAAAAACAGTTTGTAGATTATTATTATTTCCCTGGTACTTTCTCAACAGAGTAGTATTGTCTTCGGTGAAACGAAAATCATAATATAAAATGTGACGACAATAAACTTACAGTGGTTTTTCTATCCCTCCGTCTTACGAATTGTTGGTCAGGTCACGTGTACTGTCACGGACTTAACATTTTTCCCTCTAACAAAAAGTGAAGTAGTTTTCATTTCAAAAACAAAAAAGTTCTTGAGCTTTTGCCCAAGGCTCCGCTCGTGTGATGAAATTCGGTCCAAATTCGTTATGATTCCAGGAATCCCCTTGGGATGTCGAAATAAAACTGTCCTTTATTCAAGTTAAATCAAATAGCTGTTAGTTTCGAAATTTGACTAAAGCTAATGAAATTGGTACAGTAGTTTCGGAGTTTCTCTCGAACATACATCGTGACATTTCCTGTAGATTTAGTTATACCCAATATTTATTTTTAATCTGTCTTTATATATTAGTTATGCCTCTGTACATATTATATTTCATAGATAATCTTCAACGGCCACACAATTTGGGTGGATGGCTTAGAATATAATTGAGATAGTTCGTCTATAGATAAATGTCTGTCCGTCCTGTCCGAATAAACCCTTTTACGGCTAAATTACTAAATCAATTATAACGAAACGAAACGAAACTGGCATACGGAATTAAAAAAATATGATTGAATTTCGCACATGCAAAACCGCGGGCATACACTACTGGACAATTTCATTAGTACTAAATTTAAGGACTTATCGCCTCTGTGGTCTAGCGGTTTAGGTGTTGGACTTGACTGAATGAGGTCCCTGGTTCGAATCCCGGGTCGGGCAACAGAAAGAAAATATAATTGTTTTTTCCAATTTTAAAACTAATGAAAAATAAGTTGCTCGGATTGGATATGTGCCCGGTTGGCGATAGGTTTGCCACCTATCACATTGTGGGACTTAGTGTCTTCGGTTAGTCGTGGGTGCTTGTGCCTCTGCCTACATCTTCGGGGATATGGGTGTGAAGATACCTACTTAAATTTAAGGACTTACAAATGTGTCATCATCGGACTGCAAGAGCTCGAAACTGATTTGTTCGTGAGTCTGAAAAGGTTCTATCAGCAATACACAATTGTAGATATCGTGAGGCCACCTGAAAGCAATTATAAAAATAAGAAAGTAGAAGTCAGTAAAAAAACAACTTCAATTTAGGTCACAGTATAAGTTAAAATTTCACCAAAGGAATTGAGTCATTGGTAGCTCAAACGATTAGAGCATTTAACAAGAAACGAAAGTATGCAGGTCCAAATTTTAGCTGTGTTTAAAAATATTTTTAAAAGGTGTGAAAATATTCATAAGTACTGCTGAAAATACTTACCTTGACAATTTCTTTTCATAGTCGAAACACCATGAATTGACGGTAATTTGTAATTGTAATATAGCTTGCCCATTATAGAATACCAAAATAGGTGATATGTCACTTGATTTCAAATCTATTTCATCAGAGCTGAAATATTTAAATTTATACAAAATCTTATAAAATGAATTTTCCAAGCTTATGAATAATCTAATTCTTAATTTAAAAAGAGTATTCCAATTGTGTTTAGTCTTTCCAAACGTAAAGAGAAAAACAGTCTTGATCTTTAAGAGCAAAACAAGGAGTTTTGGCGCCATCGAGAGAAAAGATGGTCGAAGTTTTTTCATAATTATTGAATTTCGTGTTAATATTGAGTGAAATAAGTCAATTTTGGTGGCATTTTGTACAATTTTGGTCAGTAAAAGTGCACAAATGAAATAATCATAAAGAAATTAGCATATCGTATATTTTCTCGTTGCCGCCAAATCTCGTTACATGAGCTTGTGTAAAAAGGCCACCGCTTTACTCAAGAGCCTGACATGACTTATTAACGACTTACGACTGATGACTAATTAAAATTAATTGAAATTGATATAAAATTTGATGCAAATTTTTACTTGACTAATGGCTAAATACTAACGTGAAGGCCAAAACTTAAAGAAAGAAAGAAAAAGAGCAAAACAAGGCTAATAAATATTTCTTGAATTGCTTTAATTAAATGGGAAGTACTTTTTCTTACATTTCAGGTTTGACTTGCAATAATTATGTAAATTCCTAAAAACATCTTTATACATTCCTACATTTACCATCTTATAACAAAAGCGATTCTGAGTTATTACAAATATTTAAACCTTCCTTAAATTACTCTTTCTATTAAAAAACCGCATCAAAACCTGTTGTGTAGTTTTAAAGATCTAAGCATACATAAGGACAGGCAGCGGAAGATGACTTTGTTTTATACTATGTAGGGATAGGTATTTGTAACAGACTATGGTAGATTCTTTCGCCGAGATGTAACGACCCTATCGTCCTCTAGCGGTCACTGAATTATTACACAGCTGAACATGTCAATTTGCCTCAGTACCACATCCTTAGCTAATCCTATCAAGCTTGCCCTCTATATTTTAGGTCATATGCGCAGGTAAAATAAATAAGTTGTCAAAACAGTTACTTTGTAATAATGGCTCGTCTATATACTTGCCAACAACAAACAGTTGTCAATACACACAATACTTGTATCAACAAGATATTGTGTAAACGTATTTTTGTGCGGATGAAGGCGTTAGCCAATACTATTGTCTTCAATACCGTCTTTACCATAAGGGCACACGGGGCCAGTGCCCAGGGCCCCTAAACTCAAAGGGCCCCCAAGGATTGACCATTGCACTTTTTTTTAACCTTAAAATATTCTGGTTGGGTCCATTACATTTTTCTCGCTGCCCTGATTCAGAAGCGTTCCAATTTTGCAGCTTAAGAACGATTAAGTAATGTGTCAATAATTATGAACATGGAAAGTGACACTCTTCACAAAATTGAGTTTGAGGATTTGATAGAAGGATTGCTCAACAGAAATTCCAAAAGAAACTATAATCGTAATCATAAAAAAAAACAGCAGCGTACTAATGTTATTAATGGCATACCTACTGTAATAAAATAATGTAATTGACTACCAAAAAAATCATGGTGCAAAAATTGTTAAGATTAATTTCTTTATATTCCAAAAGGGCCCCTAGTTTTTGTGTGCCCAAGGGCCCCAGCACAATCTAAGACGGCCCTGATTGTCTTATGTTGTAATGTCAACTTGACAATTTATTCGTTGTTGGTCCAATGTATACTGCTGTAGTGTAATTTAAATATAAGCGATTGTAGTACCTAGGTAATGAAAACTTTATTAACTTATCAATTATGGAATTTCTATTATGAAATATGTTTATACTAAATAACACTATGCTATCCCACAAAATGGAGGAAAGAATGTGATGTGTGATATACTCAATTAAAAGTTGAGTAACAATTTCTTCACATACATGTTTAGCAAATAAATTATTTTCGTTTGTCTACGCGTTGGGCCAACGCATTTGTCCAATATCACCATTAAACGTATCATGAAAAAAATCACAAACATACTTATATACAAACAAAGATGGAGCCCATATTTGTCCCTGACGAAAAGGAATAAACACAGTGCCGTTGAACTTATCGGGATTCCAAGCCAAGCTGTTATCCACCCACTTCTGAAATTGAAAACAATGAATTTTATTCAATTCAATTTAATTCGGTTCATTCGTTTTACTGGCTGTTGTAAAATATTTTACTCAGTGTTCGTGAATTTAAAATTCAATCAATTATCAGCTACCGCTCGCTATATCAGATTGCTATCATTTTTATACCTTCTTTGGATCCTTTTATCAATGGAAACTGGCTCATGCTGGACCTAGATCAGCTAGATTTACTTAATACTAACAATGAAATGACTTCCGCATTTCTATATTTTCAAATATTTTATTATAATTTTAAGAAACACAACTCACTAAAATAATCAAATCAATTACCTAATATTATAAAATATACATCTACATAAATTCTTCTAATGTTAGATATAAACGCTAAAGTTAGTAAGAATGGAAGGATGTTTTTAACTCATTCACGCATATACTATACTGTACCGATTTAGATGAAATTTTACAGGAATATAATTTATACCGTATAATGTGACCGCCTCGTTGGTCGAGTGGCTAGCGTACTCGCCTAACTACATCAACTTACCGTGAGGCTCGGGTTCGATTCCCGACGGGGGCAAGCATTTGTGTGATGAACATTTAGATGTCTGCATTTCCGGGTCTGGGTGTTTATTAAATTTATTCTGGTATCTATTTAAGTATTTCTATGTATTAGTATCGTTGACTAACACCCATAACACAAGCATATAATTTGCTTACTTTGGGGTTAGATTCAATTAGTGTAAGTTGTCCAGGGATATTTATTTAGGGATATATTTATTTATACATCAGCGTTATATATAAGATACAACTTATAAAAATATATAAATTGTTAGGCGGGCAAAGCCGCGAGTGGAAGCTAGTATACAATATAAATGCTTGATCAAAGCCGATACTAATGTTTATAAATACCTAAATAGATACCAGTATAAAAAAGTCCCAGACCCAAAATTACAGACATTGTTGTGCATCACATATGCCCGTCGGAAATCAAACAAAAACCTCATGGTAAGCACGTGTAATAAGGCGTGTACGCCAACCACTCGACCAATGAGGAGATAGTTCCAGTTATAGTATAATCTCGCCAAAACTATAGTCACAATATCTCTGGAAATCCTGAATCGATCCAATCCAACGCCCCATTAAGCAAACTACTTACCATAAAAACAGCCAAGCCCGTCCTCAACTTGGAATCGAACATGTTGTACGAAACGCTCGTTATTTTCAAATCTACGCTCACAAGAACTCGGGAATCAGGTGGCAAAGTGGGATCTCTATCCAGTAATAGGTTCCTTTGTAGTTGATCTGAATTGGAAAGCTTCGGTTCTACTGCCCGAGAATTCGGTGTTGCTAGAATAATGTAGAAAATATTAGAAACTAGCTGCTACCTGCGGCTTCGCCCGCGTTTTCACAGAAACCCGGTGTGCGATCGGGATTAAAAATAGCCTATATGTTAATCCAGGTCACAATCTATCTGTCTTCCAAATTTCAGACAAATCCGTTCAGCCATTCGAGCGTGAAAGAGTAACAAACATCCATGCATCCATACTTACAAACTTTCGCATTTATAATATTAATAGGACTAGCTGCTAAAGCGAACTTTTTTCACCTGTTCAGTTTGTTTGGGAACATTTGAAATGTAATTTTTCCTAGTTTCCTAGTCGAACGGGATAAAAAGTATTATATGTACGTCTGCTGGTTCTAAGCTACCTCCCCCTCAACTTTCAGCCAAATTGGTTTAGCTGTTTTTAAGTTATGAATCTCTGTGGTCTAGCGGTTCATTTGTTGGGTTTGACTGCATGAGGTCCCGGGTTCGAATCCCAGGTCGGGCAACAAAAAGAAAGCTTGGGATTTTCCAATTTTCTAATTAAAAAAAATGGTACTCGGGATTGGATATGTGCCCGGTTGGCGATTGGCTTGCCACCTATCACATTGTGGGACTAAGTGTATTCGGCTAATCATGGGTGTCCTTGTTGTACATCTGCCTAACACTTCAAGAATATGGACCTGAAGATACTATTTGTTACGTTATTTTTTTAAAAGAACCGGCTGGTCGCTACCTTCTAACTTATACTAGTATTACTTTTTTTATGATATAGGAAGGCAAACAAGCAGCCGGTTGTCGTGATTGTAAGAAATTCACGACTCGACGAGAGACTCCAAAGGTGGTATTGGTGCGTTGCCAACCTGAGGTCGGGATGTTAGGCCTCGAGCAAAAGTAAGTTTACCGGCTACCTTACCCTCTAAACTGGAAAACGTAATGACATTATGGCGGTAGAAATAGGTAAGACGGTGGTACCAATCCGAGTGAGTCGCTGCGTAACTCTACCACCTAGTGATATTATATTAAAGGTCATGAATATAATAACTTTTATAATATACATATTTACATAACCATACATGTAAGTAGCTTGATAAAAACCATATGCTTCTTATTAATGATAATAAAGGATAAATAATTTTACCTTCAGTTTTGTCACCAGGCAATGGACAATCATAAAGAAATTTAGCCTCAACCCCGTTCCAGGCAGCAAAGCTAAAGTATCTAATCGTGAGCGGGTCGACATCTTGATAGGTGATTATAGGAAGTACATCTCCTTCTCTTCCAAACTCGACAAGTCCATCTTAAATATAAAATAAAAAATATGAAAAATTTCCCTTAAATAAAATGAGCCGGTAGCCAGTAATCTGCTAGATAAATTTTTTAGGGGTTAAACATACATTCAATGTACAGTGCCACCAACTTTTATGCTCAGTAGTCATAATCGCTATTTTAACAATTGGTACATAGCAAATAATGTACCTACAAACACATGGACTTTCTTTTTTATCAAAACAGTTAAATCATTTTGATATATCAGTCTCATTATACTGCAATATTACTTTAAAGGCATGAATTATTTAAAACTTTGTACCTTTTGATTCACCAGAGCCTTTTGCCATGAGTTCGGTAAGTTATGTGTCGAAATCTTTAACATTTGTTTTAAAAATGTGTTTCTCTTAGTGACTAATAGAGGCGCTGTTCAAAGTTTTAATACAAATAATTTACAGAGACGGTAGCGAGTATAGTATGTACACGTTTTTTGGAGATAACACTTGTACTTATCCACTGTATACTTTCTTTAACACTTTCTAGCCAACCGGTTTCACTTTTTACAGCATCATCAGGGCTTTGAAACTAAAGATAAAAAGGACTTTATTGACTTAACGTTCAATAAGTTCAAAGTGATGGCCGTCAGTAACATCTAACTAGATAGGTATTGAAAATTAAATCAAAAAAGTCCTTTTTATCTTTAGTTTCAAAGCCCTGATGATGCTGTAAAAAGTGAAACCGGTTGGCTAGAAAGTGTTAAATAAAGTATACAGTGGATAAGTCCAAGTGTTATCTCCAAAAAACGTGTACATACAATGGAATTCCACCAAGTGCCGACGATAGCAAGTAAAGATTGGGAGTATAGTAAACTTGACAAGATGTAAACTCATGGTAAGGACCCTGAACGATATGGTTTCCGTAGAGTATTGTGACCAAACCTATATTACTAGGCCTTAAACCGCTATTTCGAGAAATGTTATTCCGCTGTCAGTTTATGAATTGTGAGCACCTAAAATGAAATCCTTGCAACTATATTTATTTATTATATTGAAATTACTATCGCTGCTTTTTTTAACAAAATTCTTCACAAATACTCAATGTTACACTACTGACGCTATTATCAGGACAGTTAAAAAGTAATGCTATTTTTTTATGATAATGGAAGGCAAACAAGCAGACGGATTTTCTGATGGTAAGAAATTCACGCTGCCTAGAGACACCAAAGTTTGTAATGGTGCGCTGCCAACCTGAGGCCGGGATGTTAGGCTTCGAGCAAAAGTAAGTTTACTGGCTACCTTACCCTCCGAACCGGAACATGTCAACGGCAAGCATTGTACGTTATGGTGGCGGGAATAGGTGAGGCGGTGGTACCAATCCGGGCAAGTCGCTGCGAAACTTTACCTCCTAGTCAGATGTCACGGTGCTAGCGACGGTAAGCCTATGCTCGCCTTTTACGAGATGCCTGGCACCAAGGCAGATGGTCTAGTCTGCAAAGGAGCCCGGACCAACACGGGGAACAACATAAATTTCATGCAAATTGGAATCGGATTTGTGTCTTTTAATACTATTGAACACAATGCTAGTGAATTATTGACATTTCGAGTTGCAAAAATTCGTCGAATCCGATATTTTATATGACTATTTAGTGCTAACTAAATGTCAATAGTTTGATAGTAGTATGTTCGAGACGAAAAAATACAGATTCCAAATTCCGGTTTGATTAATATCGAGATTGAAGAGTAACATTTAGTTTGAGTTCACGTAGTTATACTCTTTAGTGTATCCATAATTTATATTATTTTATTTAAAAAACAGAGTGAGCTAATATTATTAATTTTGTAATGTGCTAGCCCACTTCAACTACTTACTTTCTTTTATAAAAAAAAACAATTATGCAGTAAGAGGAATACAGCCACATAATATAATATAGCACAAAAAAAACTGCAAAAACCGATTGAAACTATTTTTTTATTATTAAGTACCACATCGCAATTTAATAATTATTTGTTTAAAAAATAGCAAATGATTCTCAAATGTTTCTACAAATGTTTTATCAACATCCTATTAGTCGGAAAATATTAAAACTAATGTGGGTCCACCTTGAAATCTTGAAATATTTCTTCAATTGGCCGACAGAAATATGCAAAAAAAATATCAAAATGCAGTCAAATTGAAAATCTTCTCTTTTTCTACGTCAGTTAAACAGAGAACTTTTTTATTTATCATCTACGTTCTACGGGGGTGAGTTGGACAAGTCTCCATCATGGCACATACGATCCCATTGAAAGTTATGTTCTGCCGGTCGTAGCTTAGGAAACTAAATTTTCAGCCCTTCAAATAGGATGTCAAGGTTTTTTACTAAATCCAACTCGATGGATTTATTTGATAGGAGCGTATGTAAATATCTCTTGAAACATCGACCGAGACCAAAGGGTTTCCCTATTTAAACATACGTTATTAGATAAGGGCAAGTAATATAGCTTTTGACACACTATTCTATGGAAATCATATCGTTAAAAAGTAATAAGTGTTAAACAAATCATGCCCTTAAAGTAATATTGCAGTATAATAGACTGAAGTATCAAAATGACTTAAGCCTTTTAATTCAAAAGAATGAAAATCCATTGGTTTGGAGTTACATTATTTATTTGCCACTTTTATTTTATTTTTTATAACTCAAGAACGAGCTCACCTATCCAAACCAAATGCTTAGGCTTTCTTTGGACTATTTAGTAGATAGTTTATGTGAAGTTTGCATAAAATCGGCGAAGCGCTTCTTTATTTATTAAATTATTTGTAACGAACAAATTCAAAACATGACGTATCATTTTGTTTGTGGGTATTTTTTAGTCAAATTGAAACTTTTTCAGATGGGGATTGTGCTGTCATATTGAAACTTTTTTCAGTTGTTTTTTTTTTCTTTTGTTGTGTTATATCATTCATGCAAAAACTTTCCAGGTTTAGATTGTCCACTTACCATTAGGTTGTGATGTTTTTCACAACAACGAAAACTGTCTGTTTATTTTCCTTCCACTGATATAGCCGTTTGCATATTTATTAAATTAATCGTACTGTATAATGGGTTAATACTTACCTATACTGATTTTGATGTAAAACGCTCTGAATTCAATAGTGGACAAAATGCCAACAGTTTTGGCGGAAGCTCGAGCATTTCTCCTCAAATTCCGTCGCAATTCCGTAAACTTGTTGCCTCCTCCGCCAACAACTAATTAGGTAAAACGAAAACAGTTCTGGCATTAGATACGTCAAACTAAAACAAAACCCTTATCAAAAGCTTATAACTTTAGTTTCCGTGATTAAATCTCTATGTAACCTACATACATACCTACATAGTTTCATTGAACCGGATAGACCTCTATGCCTAGGTGTCAGGCGTCAAACTTCTTGAGGTCCTGGGTTCTATCCCCAAGTCTGGCACAAAAAAATTAAAACGTGCATTTTAAATTTTCAAATAAAATATAAAGTTTTCGGGGATTGAATATGTGCCCGGTTGGAGATAGACTTACCATCTATCACATGTAGGATTTAGTATCTTCGGCTAGTCATGGGTGGGTACCCACAACCGGACGGTTGTGCTTCTGCCTAAATTTTCGGAGGTATGGGCGTGAAGATACTTTTATTTCTTCCTGATAGTCAGGTAATTGACAATCTTCGGTTCCTTTGCTGCCAACAATGTGACTAAGATAAGGTTGGAGAGTTTTGGGATTATTTATTCTGATATCAGTGATTTAGCAAGTTTTGATAGCATATTAGGCTTATCAGTGCTCGTAGTGACAAGTGGCAGATGTCATTACTAACATCTTACAGTAAGCGGTGCGTTTCCAACCTCATACTTGTATTTGTATCAGGTAGGCAACGCATCATTACCAGCTATGATGTCAGTGGGGGAAGTGTCTCTACTTCACATATTGGGAAACCTCTTTACTAATTTGTCATTTGAGTAAAAATATTCTCCGTTATCATACTCCAATTTCAAAGTAGATTTGCTGGTAAATTTTACACTAGAGTCTTAGCATTATAGATACTATTAATTTCACTTGTACTTTTACAAGATATTTTTAATTGTTTTATTTTATTAATTGATTTATTTTTAATTGATTAATAGATTGACAATTAATTGATACTATTTCAAACAATACTTCAGCTGTTATAGCCCTGATGGTGTTTAATTAGCGAAACCAGTTGGTTAAAATATAAAATTAAAAATATACTGTGGAAATCACAAATGGAATTAATTAATTGTGTCTAGAATCGAATACTACCAAGCGCCAAAGACAAGAAATATAGAAATTAGCATCTTGGCCTTGGATTGACAAGTCGACATAGCTGTATTTTTTTATATGATTAGGTAGCTAACAAGCACATGTCAATTCTCCTGGTGTTAGAGATAACTGTGATATATATACATAACTGTTGTTGTAGGTGCATTGCTGTTTTGTGGCCGAAGTCTTTATGCAAGTCTACAGGCTAGCCTATCCATATCGGAACATAGCATTGTAGGGTGGCAGAAATATGAAAGGTGTTTGATCCTGACAAGGATAGGTTGCAGCACTCTTCTCCAAAAGTGGTCTTATTGATACTCTCTCGACCTCTTGTACCTGGTATGAGGGCAGATTGTCATTGATATCAAGGGAACCCGACAAAAAGGAGGGAAAAAGTGGCATTTTTAATTCAGGAATAATTAATCAGGAAATCCACGTGCTTCTGCAATGTACCTAATGTATATGTATGTATCTTCACGCCCATATCCCCGAAGAGGCAGGCAGAAGCACAACAAGGGTACCCACGACTAGCGGAAGAAACTTAGTCCTACTATGTAATAGGTGGCAAGCCTATCGCCAATCTGGAACATATTCAGTCCCGGGCAACCTTATATTTATTAGAAAGTTGAAAATACAAATTTTCTAGTTTTTTAGTTGCATAACCCGGGGATCGGACTCCGGATCTCAAGAAGTCAAGTCTGATACCGAACCACTAGACCACAGATCCGAATAATTAAAAAAGAACAACGACAACACATATGTATCATATTGTTCATGCCAAGTCCCTTGAAAGGAAAGCTATCGAGTGCCAAGTGTCACTATCTCTACAAACCTGTCTGAAATATTCCACATTCATTACTCTTTTCAATATAAATACGCTGGTTTCTCAGACTCATGAAAAGTAACAACAAGTGAATAAGAGTCAACGTCAGTGTTGGCTGTTATCACATTTTGAGTTGTAGAATTGGATTGCAGGTTAGGTTAATCTTAGAAAGGATAAGCTTAGCATTCAGGTTTTCGTTTCCTTTTAGAAACTTATTGATTGCCTGCAACTTCATCAGTGTAGAATAGTTACGATTTTTATACAAATTCTCAACCCCTATAACGTTCTTTGGGGGTTAATTTAAATGAAAACAGTATTTGAACTCGAATCTGTAGTTACATATGCATATCAAATTTAATTTAAGAGCAACCGACAGACAGGCATACGTTCGCATTTATAATATTGGTACGAATTTGTAAAATTTTGGTCAAATATTTGAATTTGTCAACAGAACCAAATATAATTTGGATATAAACTGAAATAGACAAAATTTGACTCTTATACGTAAAAAATGTTCATTTTACTACACAAAGTAGAAACGCCCATAAATCTAATATTTTTCTCATCAATTTCCTGTTAAAATTACATATGATAAGTACTTCTTGATCGATACATGTAAAAAAGTACAACATAGATTTATCCATAGTTTGTATGACACTAGCTGCCTGTTCCGGCTTCGATTAGCTGGCAATTTTTTTTAATAAATTGACATGAAAGCTATCCCATCTTACAAGTCGGATCAAACTGAACAGGAGTCTATCACGGACAAACAACGTAACACGTAATTTATATATATCAAAATATGCCACTTGCTGAAATTTCATTTGTGATTATTAAGAATGTAAGAACTTAAAATTAAATTACCATTAGGTACTAAATAAGAATAATTACTCGTATGTTTTTACTTATTATTTTTTAATTCCACCAATAACCAACTTTATCGCCTCTGTGGTCTAGCGGTCCGGCGTCGAACTTGACTTTTGGAGGTCCCGGGTTCAATCCCCGGATCGGGCAACAAAAATTAGAAAATGTGTATTTTAAATTAATAATAAAAATAACGTTGCCCGGGATTGGATATGTGCCCGGTTCGCGATAGGCTTGCCACCTATCACATTGTGGGACTTAGTGTCTTCGGCTAGTCGTGGGTGCCTTAGTTGTACCTCGGCCTACCTCTTCGGGGATATGGGCGTGAAGATACTATACTTTTATGTTTTAGAATTAGTGAGAAGCTACATGTGCCTAGCCAAAAATTCAACATTTACAAAAATAACGTGTATTGCATGTCCATTCGTATATACAACCAAATTCCTATAATCTTAAATCACCTCCATTAAATAAATTTCGAAAAAAAGGTATTCAACTTACTTTAAGGGAAAACATAATAAAGTGTCAAAGAATTTCTTGCAAACAAGAATAAATAATAAAGTATTTCTAACATAATTGGTTGCCGGGGAGTTTGTTTTGCCGTTTCGTCTCCTGTCTGGTTAGGTTTGGAAACGGTGGTAGTTTACGGTAGATAGGAATAAATTAATTAACATTCTAAAAATTCATTGTATGAATAAATAATCATGTAATCGATACAAAAAACAGTGTGTAAATAGTAAATAAACATTTAAAATTACTAATTTGATTAAAACCTTTTAAAATATTTGAACGAGTACAAGTTGGTAGAATATTTTAATAATTTTGTAACATCTTTGTAACACTCATATTCCGCAAACAAATATTTTTTCTCTCTTTCTTTATCTTCAGAAATATTAATCCGATCAAGAAAATTCTTTTATAGTAAATAATAGGGAAAAAAATTAGAAGGCTTGTTTACTTATAACGATGTCATAACTTGATAAAGATGCGTTGCCAACCTAAAGCTATAATGTTAAACATCTAACGAAAATATTCCGGCTGCTACTCGTACGTCAAACCAAAGCATGAAGAAATAGGTTTTGTAAAGCTGTGTCAAGAGTCTCTGAATGAAGTGAGTGTGTTTGTATGAAAACAGTTATGATTGTGGAGGTTTACAAGGATCGTTACATTTGGCAATCGCTACTCTCTGCCTGCCTCATAAGGGACTTCGCGTGAAGATATATATGTATACAAAACAAAGCATGGGTGTGATAATCACTGCTGTTGTAACGACAGTAATAGGTCCGGAAGGTAGTAACAATCTATACGTGTTTTAGCAGCACTTGTAACCCTGATGTAATGGATCCACAACTGAAATAATCCGGCAATAACAAAATATTTCCACTGGCGATAAGATTGTTACGTCCTTTTGCCCAAGTATAGCCGTGTATTTATTTTAATCAGAAAATATCTTTGCTTATTTTTGAATTGAAAACTTCTCTAAAGGCGTTGCGCACTTTTTTTGGAATGGGTAAAAACTTCTAAGCTCGCGTCAGGACACGTGACCCGATCGAAAATTCGTAAGACGGCGCAGGGCGCTTGCGCGAATGTTCGTGTTGTAATGTTTGTGTACGATAGCCCAATAAATGAATATTGTATTTTATTGAATCAGGTGTTACTTTGCGGAAATCCATTATAAGTCTTTATTTTGCTAATTCCACGTAAGCAGTGTAACTGTTGTGGCAAATAATCCTCCAAACGACACAGAATGTGACAAGCCTAACTGACGTTCCCACCACCCACCTCCGCGACCAGAACACGAATATAAGAAGAGCTCGGGAAACAATATAAATTGTAACGTTCTTTATATGTGACAACCCTACCTAAAGTTCCCACCCCCCACCTCCGCGACCAGATCACGAATAGATTCCAAACTCGGGAACAAAACTACTTGTCACGTCCTTCGCCAACTTTGTCGAAGCATTCACCACACGAGAACACCAAATCGCACTCAACGTACGTACTTTCATACTGACAATTAAAGTAATTCGTGCAAAATTATTCCCTAACCATTCCAAAACATCAAAAATGCATAACGTTAATATTCAAGTTTTCACTTCTGCCGGCACTCCCGGAATGCAAGTCGTCGTATTTTTTGTATAAAAAAATTCTTACCAATTTCATAAACAGGATCTGTGGCATCAGGCTGTGGAACCGAAGATAGGAGAATATGTCCATTGCTTGCTGCTAATACCGCAATATGCATCTCGAATACTGAATCTCCATCAGATTTATAAATTCTCCTCTCTTCATCGTCCACTCGGTAATAAGTTTCGTATTTGTAGCCAAGTCGACACAGATGTTCCTTACAGTGCTGAGCCACTGGAAATTTATAAATACTTAAAACTGTAATAGAGTTACAAAAATACGACTACGATTTAGTTGCTCACGTCATCTACATACACAAAACTATATGCACTATAAATTAATCGTCACGCCCATATCCTCGAAGAGGCAGAGATACAACCAAGGCATCCACGACTAGCCGAAGATAATACGTCCCACAATGTGATAGGTGGCAAGCCTATCGCCAACTGGGCACATATCCAATTCCGAGCAAATTTTTTTTATTTATAATTGGAAAAACCAGATTTTTCTTTTTCTTGCTCAACCCGGGATTCGACCCAGGGACCTCATGCAGTCAAGGCCAACAACAACTGAACCGCTAGACCACAGAGGCGACAAATAAAAGTGTAAAATGTAACTCGAAAATTACTTTTTGGATCTCCATCAAATGTTATGATGAAGATCCAAATCCACCACTTCCTAATCATGATTTTTCGTAATAAGAATCATCAAAATCAATTTCTCACTGTCCTAATTATTTCATGACAAACATACAGAATATGTAATTATTATAAAAAAGGAAAACCTTAAATTACTTGTTCTCGTATATCACATTGATATTAGTGACGTTTTTATAAAAATATTGTAAATGTTTAAAGTATTTGCCAAAAAAATCGCCTCTGTGGTCTAGCGGTTCAGGTGTTGGGTTTGACTTCATGAGCTCCCGGGTTCGATTTCCGGGTCAGGCAACAAAAAGAAAAATTTGGTTTTTCCAATTTTCTAGTAAAAATGTTGCTCGGGATTGAATATGTGTCCTGTCACATTGTGGGACTTGTTGTCTTCGGCTGGTCTTGGATGCCCTGGTTGTGCCTCCGCCTGTTTATTCGGGGATATGGGCGTGGAGATACTTTTTTAAGTTTAAAGCAAAGAGATATTAATTTTTATCAACCTCAATATGTACGATTCTTGTATTCATTTAATGTATATTTATGTAATTTTAGGTTGGCGCTAAATATGATACTTATAATATTTCATTATTATAATTTAAATTTGTCGGGAATCGGTTGAATATTATAAGTAAAAATTTTAGGGTGGGTTCTTAAGGTATCATGAGAGACTTTATTATTTTATTATCATTAACTTATGTAATTGTCATTAAAATATGTAATTATCAATAAATAACATATTTGAATATAAGTAATTATCAATAAATTACATATTTGAATATAAGTAATTATCAATAAATTATGTTATTGTCATTAAATTATGTAATTGTCACCAAATTACGTGGTAATTGTTTTTAAAAATCCTGAATGATAGTGTCTAAGTGTATTTACAGTGTGACAGCCTATTCTTCACTTTTTTACTGTCTCAAAAAAGGGGGCGATCTATTAATCGGTATGTTTTTTATTGTATTACAGAATTACTCGGTCAATAGTAAATGAATTTTGATGTTGCTTTTGGAAATCATTTAAATTATACATAAATTGAATCGAGATCGAACTAATGGTTTTGATTTGACATTTAATAGTGCATAACTTTTGTATTTGTAGAGAACATGATAATGAAATTTAAGTCGGTTTTTATACAGTTTTACGATGCTTAGATTATTAAAAGAGTTTGGGTGCAGGAAAATTGCAATAAATGGATTCATTTTAAACATTAGCTCGATAAAGTAAAAAATGAATACGTCTTAGTGAGTATAAATGAAAAACCACAAGTCGGATCTTAAATTAATATAACAGTCAACCCGGGATGCATCGACTTACGAATAAAAAAGAACTGCAAAAATTGGTTGATCCATTAAAATATTTAGGGTAGTTTATGCATACATAATGTACATTTCAATTGAGAACTTTACTCTTTTTTTCGAAATCTAGTCAAAGTAGACTGCAAAAATACAAATTAAATCTATAATATAAAAATGAATTGCTAAATGTGTTGGTAAGTGTATACCTTTTGAGCGACTAAATCGATTTGGATAAATCTTTTTTTGTTTTGTTAGTTATTGTCAGAGGAAGGTTCTTATGAAGAGAAAAAATTAAGAAATTGCGTAGAAAATGAAAAAATAGCAATACTTTATTTTGTCCCACACAAATTGAATGGGTGGAACGAAGTTCGCCGGGACAGCTAGCTTAATAAAAAATGAAAATGTCATGGGTATGATATTGTTATAAATTTTACAAATACATTTAAACATATAAAATTATTTTAGAAAATGTACATTATTCTCAACTGGTAAATCCCCGAAATGAAACTAAAAATATATTTTAGTGATTTTTAAGCTGCAATTTTATGACCCATAAAGCTAAATGTACACTTACTGTTATAGGTGAACGTGAAATTCCCTTCCGCGAATTCTGATAACCAAGTGAAAAGGAAAAACGACAGAATCCATTTCATTTTATTTCGACGTCGAAGTATTTAACTTTACTATCCCGTAAAATTATTAGTACAAAATGGCCGCGTATTATGACCAGCGTGTGCTTTTTGATAGCTGTGCCATCGAACAAACTGTAGTTACTGCTTTTGATATGCGAGAAATAATTATAGAAGTTATCTGTACGGCTATTTTGTTTGTAATTATGTTAGCACACTTTTTTATATTTGAGATTACAATCAACAGATTCTGATTTTTTCTTTGATTTCAACGAAAATCTAAATTTTTTAGTAGCGATAACAAAATTTCACATTTTAAATAAAATATAGACAGTATTCATTACTTTATTGAAAAAGCAGATATACAATGCGAATGTGGATGGATGTAGGTACTCAGGGAGACCAAGGTTGACATTCTACAATCAGATCACTCGGATATTATCCCAAGGTGGTGTCAAGAGTCTGAAACCGGCGCGTTTGTATGAAAAATGAATGTGAAGGAAGCCTGACAGGTTTGTCAGGTTCGTGAGGTTTGACACTCGATAGTCTCTGCCTACTAAGGGACTTTGCGTGAAGATATGTATGTTTGTATGTATGTAGTATTCATTATAATTAAGTACAAAAAAACATCTTCATAGATTTTACCTAGTGTCGGTTTTGATCCACTGGGTAGATTAGATTTTATCAACCGTCCTGTCAGACAGCTTTTAAGAGGCAAACAACGGCTAAATGGACTAACTAATTTATGCCACTTTATTGACAGAGTCACGTTTCTTTTCAAAAGGTAGAGCAGCCGGTTAGCATATTAGGTCTAAAACTAGAGCCACAGAATAGCTACCCACATATTACATTCACGGTGTTTGGGGGCCACGCTTGTCGCTTACCATCAAGGGAGTCCAACTATTGTTCGTTGTATTTCGACAAAAAGACACGCTTCAAATAAAATATTGTATCATATACAAGAAACATTTAGGTTAATGTTTTATTCCTGCCGCCTTAATGTCAGTGCTTACCGTTTAATGTTCCGGTTTGGAGGATAAGGTAGCCGGTAAACTTACTTTTGCTCGATGCCTAATATCCCGGCCTAGGTTGGCAACCCACCATTACCACCTTTGGTGTCTCTAGGCGGTGTGAATTTCTTTCGTTCACCCTCCAATAACATAAAAAAAGGTATCTCTTAAATATAATTGGCGAAAAACCAATATGTTAAAAAAGTTCCTGAATGTAATCAATCTAACGCAAAACTTTAAATATAGATGCTGATGTTGACAGCAATGCTAATAATACATTGATAATAACTGAAGAACCGCTTTTCATGATATTTGGTACACACATAGAGGGAAGCCTGAATTAACACATAGGATAGCTTTTGTCCCGAAATAATGTTCCTGTGGGACCACGCGGGCAACGCCTAGGGCAACAGCTAGTTTGTAATAATATTAACACGGTCCCGCCAGTTGAACGCTAAAATCCCAGAGGAAGTGCACCATAATTATCGTACCGGACGTGATAAACAACCAGTCATATTGGAACGAAAATAATAAATTTATTATTATCTTATCCAATAGCGAGTTTTAAATTTATTATTCTGATGTCAATGTGGGACTTACCCTTTTTATACACTTAGATCCAAGAGATAATCTGCTAAATAATTTTGAGTTTGTATTACATTTAGAAGACGTCGTACGATAGGTTTTGTTGTCAGTTTAACAAGTCACTCAGTTATATTTCAATGATGGTTACCAAAATGAACATACATAAATTTACTTACACGTACTATATTCTAGGTGAATACTACCTACTACCTACCTACTAGGTTGACATTCCATGATCGAATCGTTTGGTTTTTTTCGACGTTGGTGCCATATGTTTCATAAATCATATTTTTATGGATAATGAATGAAGAGTAGGCTAGACAGTTATGAAAGGATCGTGATATTGGCAACTCGACTGTCTTTGCCTACCTGATAAGGAACTTGGCGTGGAGATATGTATATTCATATAATTAAAAGAAAGTCTAGTTAGTTACATTATTTATAACTCAATAAAGGAAGACGGACAAACCAATTTGGCTTAAACTTGATGAAGAGGTAGTTTAGAACCAGGAGAATGTCATAGGCAAGTTTTTATTCCGTTGGACTATCAAGAACCAAGGAAAAACAACATTTTGATTTTTCCCATACAAACTTAAAGGGGGGAAGTTCACCGGAACAGCTATTATGTATATAATAGCAGTCACTGCCTTATACGCTAAATTACCTGTCAGTCAATTCAATGACTGTCGTAAAATATAGTGTTGACAGCCAAATTACGAATTGGACTCCCCAGTCGCCTCTGAGTATTAAACTAACACATACAAGATTGTATAACATTGGACTCTTTTATTGATAATTACTAGGTAGTAGAGTTTCACTCACCCGGGTTGGTACCACTTATTCCTGCCGTCGTAACGTCATGATATGTTCCGGTTTGGAGGGTAAGGTAGCCGGTAAACTTACTTTTGCTCGAGGCCTAACACCCGGCCGCAGGTTGGCAAAGCACCATTACCAACTTTGGTGTCTCTAGGCGGTGTGGATTTCTTAACATCAGGAAATTGGTCTGCTTGTTTGCCTTCCAATATTATAAAAAAAAGTTTAACATTATTTTGTCGAGTTTGTTTTGAGTTTTTTTAATAGTAAGGTCTACTGTTTTAGTTTGTTCCAAAAAGGAGGCGGTTCTTAATTTAAATGTATGTTTTTGTATGTTTTTACGCCATTACTCGGCCATTAGCTAACCGCTTTTGGTGTTCCCATATACACCGTGTAAATGACAGCGTAACGAAAAATGAAACTATGGATTCTGTACATGATAGACATGCATATGTAGTTGGAATTTCATGTCGAAATCTAATGATTTTTTCAAAAAATTTTGTATTTTTTATTCATTTCACTATTATTTTATTAATACTATGTAACGCAATTCGATTTTTATTTAAAATCTAATATATAACACATTTTTACTAAAAACAGCAATGTAATAAAACAGCGTATTAGGTCGGCACCTACAGCTCGCAACGCGCGGCTTAATGCATATACTTTGTTCCGTATACATTGCGGACTGAAAAACTGCTAAATATTTAACCACTTGTTTCCGACAAAAACTTTTGAAGTCTAATATGTATTTAAACTACTACAGAAGTTTTCGTTACAGTGTCAAATACACCCTGTATATTTAGTTTAATCGTGATCCGAATAGTGGTGGTTATACTTATTAATGTGTAATTTTTTACTTATGTAACTCTAAAACTACTAGTACGATGTTAATGAAATTTATGTAGGACCATTTTGGAACTATTTGCTATCTTTCAAAATTACAATTACCATGTCACGACGTGGTACCTAACAAAAAGTTGAAAAATTTTTTGTAGATTTATTGCGCTTGATATTATTTTAACTGCAAATACACTATTGTTCTTATCTGTATTTGCTAATGTCCCAAAAGCAGCAAATCTATAAAATATCCAGTAATCCAAATATTTTTTTGACTTCATGATAAAAACAGGTTTTAATCCAAGAGCGATAGGGTTTGATAAACCTTGTGCAGCGTCTTATGGAAGACATGGTAAAAAATGGTGGAAGCACACCATCGGAAACCATAACTCTACTTGCTGATTTGTCTGATTGCACTTGGAATAGTTCCTTAATCAAAACACTAGATTACGTCACTAACGGTTGATAGGCTCAATACTTCTTAACGCCAAGAAACTGCTGGATATTTTTCGACTTATTGTAGCTTATCTGGACGTAGCCTTTAGTCTCATCCGTAGAGTCACGTTCCGTAAATATTAACGCAAGCCAAAATGGTCTCTCCCTTCGCGATAAAAAGGTAAGAATACATCATTAAGGTTGTATTTTATAAATATTTCAGCCTACCCTCAGTTTCCTTGGAATAAATCTTGCACTTTTGTTTTTGTGTGTTTTATTATAGATTTCCCTGGGGAATAAAAAAGTTTATAGTGTGCATATTATGAATATTTATATTCACGTTCATGTTTTGATGTATTTTTCTTAGCATGATGTTTATAGTTGCACTATTGTACTATTATTGAAGGTAGCTATTGCTTGAGGATCATCCGTATACCCCTACGGATGTAACACCAGTATTCAAGAAGCTTCCTTAGCTAAGTAATGGGAAAATGCTGCACGAAGTACGACATTTAGCTAAGCGTTTCTTACTTTAAGCCATCCTATTTATAAACTAGAATTTGTTCAATATCAGTTCTAAGTATGGTCCATGAATTGGATGGCTTGACGTAAGAAACGCATAGCTTAATGTCGTACTTACTCCTTAGAGCGTTTTTTCATTACTTAGCCAAGTAAGCTTCTTGAATACGGGTGTTAGCCTTGTCGCAGCGAGCGTGATTAGTTTTTGGGGTTTTTTAGGCGCCCCGGGGAAGCTAAGTAAACCATGGCTCCTGTTCTTCAGAACCTTGTTAGGACACGAGGGTCGGACAAGTCGGGGTGAAGTGGGGCCTGCGCAAGAGGGGGAGAGATTTGCTACATTGTCCACCCAATCATGGCGTCGCAACAGGTATGGGTTGCCTGGTGCCACCGAGACTCTAAAATGTGAGTGGTATCTTCACTCATCGCTTCAGATAATCTGCAACTCCCGTTGAGTAGGGCTCCGTAAAGAGATCGCCATATCTAGCATTGCTGATGCAGTGGATGTGTGATAAAGTATTTACACGGTTTAGGACTGTGGCGGGTGTGTGCGTGGTGTGGACCCACCGATTGAAATCCATCACAATTGAGGTAAAATAAAGATAAAATAAAATACAGATAAAAATAAAGTGTTTCCAATACCGGGAAACGCTGTTTTGATTAGAAAATTTAAAAAATAAATTTGAGTTGAACGGCCTGGTAACCAAATCTGGCACTTGTAGTCAGTCAAGTAATTCTGTTGATAAGGATAAAATAAAAAACTTAATGAAAGACTTGCGAGAAAACGTTTTAAGCATAAATGACATGTCATGAAAAGAAAAGCCAGTTACCGTACAGTTTGACAAAAGGTGTCAAAAAATGTGATTAGGTATTATTGTAATATTACGCTGCTTTAATATTTTTCGACTACCGAGTCTTAATAGGAAGAGATTTCCAATTCTACTGTATATTTTAAAGGTTATTATTTTTTAGGATAGGTCATGACTCCTAGGTAGTCCCATATTAGTTTTATCATGATGCGACTAGTGGTTTTTGAGTTGTTTTATTAAGTGTAACTCCAAAACATTTAGTTAGATGATTACTGACATTATTTATGTTGTACCATTTCGGAAACATTTGCTATCTTTGAAAAAAGAATTATTAAATCGCGAGATACCTAATAAAATCTTTGGAATCGATTGTTGCAGTTTTGCTGCACTTAAAAAAAATATCTTCACACCCATATCCCCAAAGAAGTAGACAGAGGCACAATCAAGGCACCCACGACTAGCTGAAGACACTAAATCCAACAAAGTGATAGGTAGCAAGCCTATTGTCAACCGGGCACAAATTCAATCCCGGGAAACCTTATTTTTTAATAATTGAAAATATACATTTTATTTTTGTTGCCCGACCCGGGAATCGAACCCGGGACCTCAAGAAGTCAAGAGTCCAGTACACCACAGAGGCGACTTAATTATTACTTTAGTTATTTTTTAAACTAATTCATATATTTAGAAGCGTCATGACTCAATACCTTCCCCAAATACCCTCTTGTGCGTGACATACTGTAACATAAACATAATTATCTATCTGCGATTAGAGTTATTAATCATCAAAACGAAACAATTTCCATCTTACAAATCTATAAGTTGACTACTCCAAATGTATTACTCAGACTTTATAAAACATTTACATGCAATTTATAATATTAAGTCAGAAAACATTTGTGGAATATTCCTTTTTTAGTTTATGTAAATTAATTATATGTAAATAATAATATTTTTGAAGTGAAAACTTCTTTAGCGGCGTTGCACATTTTTATTGGAATGGGTAAAAACTTCTAAGCTCACGTCAGGACACGTGACCTGATCGAAAATTCGTAAGACGGATGGAGAGTAAGCAGCCGGCGCGGCGTAGGAGAGGAAGTATCCCCCTATCTTTCTACGGCGCAGTGAAAATGTGTGCTAGACCCTGCTGTTTCGTTTAGACGGCGTAGGGTGCTTACGCGAATGTTCGTGTTGTCATGTTTGTGTACGACAGCGCAATAAATGAATATTGTATTCTATCACATAAATAATAGTAACCTCATACTGATAATTAAAACAATTCCTTCAAAATTATTCCCTAACCATTCCAAAATATCAAAAGTGCACAACGTTAATATACAAGTTTTCTCTTCTACTGGCACTCCCGGAGAGCAACCAGTCGTTTTTTTGTAACAAGACACACGTATTTCTCATATTTTTCAAAGTATTAAGTTTATTGTGAAAAATAAAAAAAAAACACTTGAAAAAATATCTTCTTTAAGCCGATAAACTATGTTCCTAAAGCAATTAGGTTTGTTTAAACACACCCACCTAGCAATTTTATCTAAAGGGGAAGTGGGAGGCATCTTTACTTGTGACTAATTTATTTAAGTCTGCTGACTCATGCCGGTCCCAGTATTCCATAAACGAGTCGTTTTGTTGGACAAAATGTAACTACAGTAATCCGTTATCGACTGTTATTTCTCAACACAATGCTTTACCACCATTAAGCAAACTACCAACCGTAATCTTTTAGTTGGTTTGGTTGTTGATCTAAAAGTAATGAGACGTTGCTCTTAAGTACATAAAACTGTTTGAGTTATCAATAGACAACGAAAGATCGAAGTTAGATTTTTACTAATCGTGCAGAAACTACCGTTCGTTTGTTTCTTGTATATAAGAACTAGGCATGAGACATGAACATTTTCAATCCAAGCAAATCGAATCAAAAGATCCAATGATCATTTGTTGTGTTTACATCTGCTTTAAATAATCTGTTTTCTACACATCTTATATATTTAAATCTTAGGTGTCTACAGCCTTCCTCATTTATTTAGAATATTTATCTGCCTGTTTGTCCTATATCCACAATAAACTGTGTTTAATTCACGCCTAGGCAAAATCACGAGCTTTGGAAAATGCAGCATTAGTCTGCTGCCTGAAATATGTTGAACATGTTATAATTGAAATATCATACAACCCATTAACTAAATGTCACCATGGATGAGTCCCGGTGTTTAGGAGTAATTAAATATCAATTCATAACACATTAATCATCAAACTACTGGGATACCGTGAATCAAACACGAATGTGTGCAAATTAGGAATGCGGAAATTCATCATTTCTATAATCCTAGGCATCAATGGTATGAGGAGTATAAGAATTATAAATTATCTTGATAATATAATATGCTGTGTCTTCATACGATACAATTTTTGAATCTTTACATTTTGATAAAGATTTAAAACAAAACCTGAAGATCCGGTCCTATTAGTTACTATTTTAAGCTTCTTATGGCTTTTGGCCTATTAGTTAGTTTCTAATCCAAAAAAAACTCCTGATTTAATGTTTTATTTCTTTTCTTTACACGAATAATCTGTATTTGTATTCATACCAAAGCCAAGAAATTCGAAAAAAAAAACAAGTAATGTAGTTCGGTATACTACATGCACAACTAGCTACTTAAGACACCATACTTGTATCTTCGTTCGATTTAAAACAATATAAAATGAAAATAAAAATTTAATAAATTAAAAGAAAAAAAAAGAAAAAAAAAACTTTAAAAATATTAACTATGAACTTACAACCTTATATGCATACTTATATGCATATATACATGCATACATTATACACAACTTGTATGATCATAAAAGCTTGACGCAATTATCAATATTAATTAATAAAGTTAAATTGAAAATTTATTAATTTAAGCTTCGCAGATTTTATAGAAATCAAGAAGTAAGTATTCGTTTATTTACACAAGAAAATCGCGCGACAGGCTGTTATGGTCATATAAGTTGTGTATAATAAGGTTGTAAGTTCATATTTAATATTCTTAAAGAAAAAAAATTTCTTAATTTTTGAGCCTTTAAATAAAACCTTTTTCCAAAATTTTTTTTTGCTTTTAATTTATTTTATACTTTTTAGTTATCGCTGGCTAGGCTTCATAGTCTGGTCATCTTATTCCACGCATCTTTGTTGCAAAATCGTTTGCCTGTTAATTTCGAACAATTCAGCTCTTCAACAATTGATTGATTTAATTATAAGCTTGAATGAGAGAGTCCTCTCAAAGCTCCATTGAGAAGGGCAAGAGCTAATATACAACAGGGTACGCCTTGGTGCCCTGAGGTTACTCCCTGGTGCCACTTAGTCCTCGGAACGGCTTCACCTTAACTTGGGTGTTTGGAAGAATGCGCCACTTATGTCTGCTTACTTGTGCCTGACAAAACACAGTTCCCGGTTTGATTTTAGAGTTGTCCTTCTCCTAGACAGGTTCCAGACCAATGCTGATGTCGCCCATCCCGTTAAAACACACAAACCAATAATCTTTATCGTTAATCAATCGATGTTAAGGAACTTATTTTTCTTTAACAAAAATTTTCTCAGTGAATGCTTTCAAAAGTACGCCATATTAGATTTAAAGTGATGTCACATTATTTTACAAATACTTTCACTAAGCCTTTTCATTTAATACCCATACTGTATAAATATATTGAAAATAACTATTCTGCTATCTCGGATGGTACGCCATACTGTGTTTAGAATGATGTCACATTATTTTTCGAGTTACTCTCAACGAATACTTTCATTTGATACCCATATTGTAGAAGTGCATTAGAAATAACTATTTCGTTATCTAGGATGGTCCGCCATATTGGGTTTAGAATGACGTCACATTATTTGCGAGTTGGTCTCAACGACCTCTTTTATTTGATACCCATATTGTAGAAGTGCATTAAAAATAACTATTCCGCTATGTAGGATTGTTCGCCATATTGGGTTTAGAATGACGTCACATTATTTTTCGAGTTGGTCTCAACGACCACTTTTATTTAATACCCTTACTGTAGAAGTGCCTTAAAAATTACTATTTCGATATCTTAAGTGGTCCGCCATGTTGGATTTAGAATGACATCACATTATTTTTCGAGTTGCTCTCAACGAGTACTTTCATTTGATACCCATATTGTAGAAGTGCATAAAATAACTATTCCGCAAACTTGGATGGTCCGCCATATTGGATTGAGAATGATGTCAACTTGTTTCTCGGGTCGCTCTCAACGAGCCTTTCATTTAATACAAATATTGCAAAAGTGCATTAAAAGTAACAATTCAGCCATCTTGGGTGGTCCGCCATATTGGATTTAGAATGACGTCACATTATTTTTCAAGTTGCTCTTAACGAGTCCTTTTATTTGATACTCATATTATAGAAGTACAACAAATAACTATTCCGCTATGTTGGACGGTCCGCCATATTGGATTTAGAATGACGTCATATTACTTTTCGAGTTGCTCTCAAAGGACTTCCTTTCATTTATTCTCATATTGTAGAAGTGGATTAAAAATACCAATTCCGTTATCTTGGATAGTCCGCCATATTGGATTTAGAATGACGTCACGTGTTTTATCATCCATTGTCATCCAAACTAAACGTGCATACAAAATTTCAATTCAATCGTTTGACGATATCTGCTTTAAAATTGAGTTCAAAGATTCCATCCGAACTAACATACATACATTGCAAGTTAAATAAAAGCTTTTAAAAAACAATCGACACAAGAACTTAATTTCCATTCAAAAAGTAAAAAAAAATTCTAACATTCGGTTAATCTCCCCACTTTCACCCCTCACAACTGTTAAACAGCTCAACCGATTTTCATTAAACCTGTCTATAAACACTCGCATATAAGATATCTTTAATACAAAAAACTAAATTGAAATTACTGCAACCTATCGGGAGTAATGATGCCACAGACAGACAGACACACAGACAGACACGTTAACTTATAGCACCCCTCTTTTTGCGTCGGGGGTTTACTTTCTACAGCACCTAATTTTTTTAAGTTAAGAAGGCAAGCAACCTACATGTTTCTTTTAAAAATAAGAATAATATTATATTCTACCAAAGTAAATAATGTGTTGTAGACCTGAAGCCGTTGTACTTCTTAGCTGGCTTGTTGGGTAAGTTGCCGTAAATAAGAAAAATGTCTTCAATTCGATATATACGTAACTATAGGAAACACTTACGTTATAGACAGCAAGAACCGGTAAGGCGATGATTCAAACGCGTGCATGGCATCGCAGATTATTTTTAGCACTCGCTACTGTCGCGTTTATTAAATTGTTCATAGATGGAATAATTTTGTAATTAAAATTATAGATTAAACATAAGAGTGATGGTGTTGTCACATCCTACCATAGGCACTCAGATTGGTACCACCGGCTTACCTATTCCTGCCGCTTTAACGTCCAACTCTTGCTGATGCCCGTTAACGTGTTCCGGTTCGGAAGGTAAGGTAGCCGCTAAACTTACTTTTGCTCGAGGTCTAACGTCGCGGCCTCAGGTTAGCAACGCACATTTACCACTTTTGGTGTTTCTAGAACGCGTGAATTTTTTAAATCAGGAAATCCGTCTGCTTGTTTGCCTTCCATTAGTATAAAAAAAACTATGTGTGTAATAAACAACTTAAATTTTCGCCGATGACACACATTCACTTTGGCTTCAATTTTGTAGGCGAAGGTACAGTATGCAACAAAAATATCTGACCCCTTTAGAGTAATTTGTACCTAGTTTTGCCTTCTTCCAACAAAACATACTTAGCGCTTGTAACAAAATTGTATTGTTTCAAAATTTAACAACAACTGCGGTCTACCGCCTTTATTGACATATTTATAGACATTCTTAGTCGACAACAATACTACTTTTAACATTTAAGTAGATATTTAAGTAAATGAACAATATCAGTAGCAGCATTTGCTTTATGCCAAAAACAAATAGTTTAATTAAACACTTGATTAATAATTACAAACCGATATACAACTAAGATAACGTGATATTATTTACTATGATAGGTAATACATTTATGATTGCCAGCACCAGCATAATAAAGAGGTTAGATATTTGCATTGATTACTGAACCGATAACTTTGAACTGAAGCTACAGCACTACCGACTACCTTATGATGTAAAGGGGTCAGATGATTGCTTTGCTTACCGTACCATGGTATTAAAAAACATGATAACGCCATCTTATACAATATCTTATACAGGGTGTATTTGACACCGTAACGAAAACTTCTGTGGTAGTTTAGATACATACTAGCCTTCAAAATTCCGTTCATAGTTTTTGTCACACACAAGTAGTTAAATATTTAACAGTTTTTCAGCCCGACATGTATAGCAAACAAAGTATTTGCATTAAGCCGCGCGTTGCGAGCTATAAGTGCCGACCATATACCTTGTTTTATTACATTGCTGTTTTTAGTAAAACTTTGCTATTTATTAAATTTTAAATGAAGATCGAGTTGCATTAGATGGTATTACTGAAATAGTGAAATCAATAAAATAATACATTTGTTTAAAAAATCACTAAATTTCCGAGACGAAATTCCAACTACATATACATTTCTATCATGTATAGAATCCGTGGTTTCATTTTTCGTTACGCTATCATTTACATGGTGTATACTTTACTGTTGGGCACATTTTTATGAAAAAAATCTCATTAACTTGAATTCGCTACCTTTTCCTTACGCTGATGATGCTCTGACAGTTCACTCGGTTGGCGTTAAATTTGCCACCTATTAGATCGTGGATGATACGATGGTGGATCCAAAAGTTCTAAGCCCGACCAAGAAAATGAAAGAAAAGTGTATTAAAATTTATTTTTATTTTTCGACATAGTCTCCATCTAGCTCAACACACTTCTTCCACCTGACCTGCAACTTGTTTATCCCCTCGAAAAAAAAAAGATTCCGGAAGGTCGG
>NJDC01003552.1:39797-53539 GCA_002245475.1 Calephelis virginiensis
ACTTGCCCTATGCTTGGGATAAATTTTTCTATATTTCTATTCTTTTTTTTTCTGTCTGGGGCGAAATTTTTTCTTTCTTTAAAATTTATAGAAAAATTCTCTGATTTAATTAAATTTTTGTCTACGTTTAGTTGGTTTGAGAACAATATAAAAGGCTTTTGATATTAGGTGATAGTTAATATTTTATATGTCATATTACAAAATCTTAAATTGTAATAGTTTTGTGTTATTTTATGTGAGAGGTCAGCGAGAATCCACACGGATCTTCTGATAGTAAGAGATAACGATAGCCTATAGACCATAGCAGTTACTGGTGCGTCGCTCTCCTGTGGCCGGGTAGTTAGGGCTATTGTGCAAGTCGACCGGCTACCCTACCCTCCGGGCCGGTTATATACACAATATGTGTTTTAGAAAGATTAGCTAAGTTCTTAGGATAATTATGAATCCAAATACTTTTATAGGAACTTTGTTTGTGAATTTAATTGGTTCTTCCTGCATCACAGGAAAGTCACTGGACTGGACAAATAGGGTTATTTTTTAACATAACAGTCCAATCAATAATAATGCATTGTATCAAAATAAAACAAAGTTAATGTCTTTTCCAGGTCGTTTTAACCGAGTTCAAAACGAGGAGGTTCTCAATTCGGCCGGTATATTTTTTTATGTATGTAGGTACACCGATTTCTCCGTGGTTTCTGAACCGATTTACGTAATTCTTTTAAACTCTTAATCTGTATTACGATCTAGCCTATAGACTATTGAGTAATGTTTATTTCACTTTCATATTTTAATGTAATACCCACTGAGTTATTTATTTATTTCAAACTTTATTGCACACAAAAAGAAAATATATACAAAATACAGGAGAAGTAAAATTGCACAAAGGAAAAGGTAAATGGTATAAGTTTAGAATAGCCACTTTTGTATTGTAAATTGCCCCTGAGGCTAGATCCATGTTTGGCGTTGACTACCTGAGATATCGGATTCGATTCCCGAGTCGGGCAACTCAAACAATGTTTTTTCAATTTTCTTACAAAAAGAATATTGCCTAAGATTGGTTTGCAATAGACTTGCCTTCAAATAATCGTGGGTGCCCCGGTTATAACACTTTGCGGGTACGGATGTGAAGACACTTTTTTTGTTTTGTTAACTTTAATAACTATTACATTATTTTGGCTCTAGGTACACAACACTAAACTAAGTTTTTCTTACTATATCTGTGATATTAGATTCGAATGAAGCTAAGTAAGTAAAAACTTAAAGAAAACTGGATAATAAAAGTAAAATATATCTAGTCTTGGCTCTTACTTAGAAAAGTTACAGAGTAAAGAGTTTATTTGAAACATCAACCCAGATCCCTGATCGGTCGAACTTCTTGTAGACACAGATTTATGTTGGAACTTATCTCGATGCAAGTCAGTGCAGTGGGTACAGAACAAATGGGAAATGTCTATTGATTATATTAGTACTTTATGCTTTACTGTACAGGCAAATTTACATTTTAGGCGCTTATGAAAAAAAATGTGTTTTAAATTTGCTGTGTCTATAAGCATTATGACTCTTAAACTATCTTTCACTATGTCTAAGTAAAGAAGGCTTGCATAGTTCATGTACCAAGAACTAATAGGAATTAATTCAGTTCACTGAACTAGAACGAACTATTCCGTAACCGTATGCTTAATCGTTCATTTAGTACATCTCGTTCGCAATGTTTCGTCAAGAACGGAATCATAGACAAAGAATAGAATGAATACGAAGAATGAATAGTTTTTCGCGCACTGCCATTGGATAAGGTGTTTAAGATAAGATCGAACGAGAACAATAAATTATGTTATTTTGACCTTTACTGTCATAAATATTATATATAAGTTAGTAAATATTTCAAACACATTTTACATAAAGTAAATATTTTTTAAAAACAATTATGATATAACATAAATTAATAACAAAAATGGAAAAATACCAAATATTGTAAATATTTTGATTTTTAAATACGCTATATGTTGGTCAGAAGGTTTTCTGCGGTTTTGTGGATCTCGAAAAAGCGTTTGATAGGGTTGTACGTAAGGAACTTTGGGACATTTTGCCAGATTATGGGAAGGTCGGGTCCCTGCTACGTGCGGTGCAGTCAATGTATTTAGACTGTAAAGCATGCGTGCGGGTGGATGGCAACATATCGCCTTGGTTTGATGTTAATATTGGCGTCAAGCAGGGTTGTGTGTTGTCAGCGCGCTTGTTTATCTTATATTTGGACAAATGTCTTCAAAGGTTAAGATCATTGAATGTGGGAATGCGTATGGGTGACCAAGTGGTGAAATGTCTGCTTTATGCAGATGATGCTGTACTTTTGGGCTCTACACCATCTGAACTGCAAACACTGGTCACAGTTATGGAAGGAGGTTGTAAAGAAAGGGGCTTACATTTCAATGCGATGAAAACCAAAATAATGGTGTTTGAAAGAGACTTAGCCAGAACGGATGTAAGAGTTTTGGTTGATGATGTAGTGCTGGAACAAGTGAATGAAATTGTATATATTGGTTGTGCTTTTAGCAGGGATGGAAGGTACACCGCGGATGTAGAGAGAAGAGTGAGTGCAGAGAATAGTGTGAATGGAGCGTTGGGTAAGCTATTCTAAAGCGAGGTTTCGAGTCAAAAAGCTAGACTCGCTTTGCATAATTCTGTGCTTATTCTTACGTTATTGTATGGAAGCGACAGTTGGGTATGTCAGAAAGAGCATGAAAGTAGGATAAATGCGGTTGAAATGAGAGCACTACGGAAAATCTGTGGTGTAACGCTCGCTGACCGCATTCGTAACAGTGAGATCCGAGAAAGAGTGGGATTGAAAGAAAGTATTGGTGTTAAAATACGAAAGGGCATGCTCCGTTGGTTCGGTCATGTGGAAAAAATGACAGATGAAAGATTGACAAAGCAGATATACAATGCGAATGTGGATGGATGTAGGTACCCGGGGAGACCAAGGCTGACATTTCACGATCAGATCAATCGGATATTATCCGAGGGTGGTGTCAAGAGTCTCCGAAACCGGCGTGTTTGTATGAAAAGGGTTATGAACGTGAAGGAGGCAAGACAGTTTTATCAGGATCGTGAGGTCTGGCACTCGATACTCTCTGCCTACCCCGTAAGGGACTTGGCGTGAAGATATGTATGTATGTATGTAAATACGCCATTCTATAAATGTCACTACAAATAAATAGAGATAAAACTTCGCATAAACATTTTAGATTGAAATTGTTAAGCCTGCATAGTATATAAGAAAATCAAAATATAATTCATTCCGCGACCCACGTGAGAATCGTAAGACGTTCTAATGTACTGTGTATTATGCGTGTATTAACGGGGGTAAGCATTAACAAATTCGTTAATGAAAAACTAGGAATGTGTGTGATCTGTGTTTGTGATATGAAGACAAGAGAAATAGGATGAATACATCGCGACCTGCCAGTTGTCAGCCAGACACTGCGATTAAAAGTTAGGTGACATGAGCACATTTTAACAGGTAAACATTCTTTTATTTGCGTAAACTTTTTTGATATTTCGTTGATATAACACATGTTAATCATACAGGTTTTAGTGAATTGATGATAATTTATCTAGCTAAAATATCACGTTTATTCTACTCAATTATCTTTTGTCGTTTTAAAGAAGCAATATTTTGTTTAAAAATGTTACGCTCGGGGCAAGTATTAACAAAATGCCAGGTGAAAGTTTTAACATGTAATAATATATGATTGGAAAGGTGTTTTACAAAATTTATATCTTTATTTTAGAATGAGAAATTACAAGAGCAAATCGGTGCGGGGATCATCAGAATGATCAGAATGATCATCATCAGAAGTATTTAAACTTGCAGCAAAACAAATATTGGATCGTGACAAGAAATACATTGAAATAAAGATGAAAATTGAAAAAAAATTGTATTATTAATTCTTTCAATAAATAACATGCTTATCAAAACTTGATTTTAATTAGTGTATAAGATTATAATAATGGTTAAAATTAAGCAACATATTTCCGTTAATGTATGCCACAGAATAGTTCATACTCGCCCCGATGACTGGGTAAGAATTAGCAACCAACTTTTCTTAAAAAAAAAAACATTATACAGCAAAAAGTAATACTAATTATGGACCTTGTTTTACGACTTCATCAAGGCGAATAGTTATTTTATGTTGATAATGAACACTGTATTCATAACCTAATTTAGTCCAGAATTACAGCAAAAACAATAAAATTTGTTAGTACATGCCCCTGACTCCCCTACTACAAATCCGAACTAGTACATTCGTATGACTGAACTAACACTGAGCGATCCTTATTGTGACCGAGCAATAACAAGTCTACAGTAAAGTTAAATACAAAATAAAACACATTTTTGTGTTTCACAATCATCAAGTAACAAGCCATGATGGCTTAATCTGCCCAGTAACTTATAAGTCAGATAGAGTAGCAATTAACTTATTTACTTGTAGAGTAAATTTCAACTTTCAACACATGGTCAACAGATGTGATCAACACATTCTATTCGGGTAGATGTTAGGCTTCCTTGGTTCATGTACTAAGAACTAATAAGAATTAATTCAGTTCACAGTACTAGAACGAACTATTCCAAAACTGTAGGTATGCTTAATCGTTCATTTAGTACATCTGATTTGCAATGTTTCATCAAGAACGGAATCATAGCAAAGACAAAATGAAATATGAATGCGAAGAATGAATTGTTTGTCGCACGCTGCTATTAGGCAAGTTGTTTCAGATGTGATCCAACGAAAGTAACAACTTATGATATTTTGACTTTTACTGTTATTGAAATAGAGATCATAGTTAATTAGTTTGATGAATATTAGAAATAATTTTATGAACATCACGACATAGTATATCCCTTAACGCTAGAAGGTTACAGGATCAAATCCTGTCTGGGGCGAATTTTTTTCTACCTTTAAAATTTATAGAAATTTATCCCAAGCACAGGGCAAGTGCTAAAATAAAAATACGTTGCGAGAAACAAAAGTTATGGCCGTTCTAAAATGTGAATTTCATCTGTAATGATGAACTCATTTGGTGGGTACTCAGAATTGTGTATCTATAGGACATAACTACCCGCGTTAACGGGTTAAAAAGGAATTAAGAATTTCGCTACGGAACTTGAATCCTCAGTAGCTCAATTGGTTAGAGCATTCGTCGGCTTGAGACGAAAGGTTATAGGTTCAAATCCTGCCTGGGGCGATTTTTTTTCTTTCTTTAAAATTTATAGAAATAAGTCAAGTAGATTTCACGCCAGTTACTAATGTTCGTTTTAGATATTTACTAAGTGCAAAATTTTCTTCCTAGCCCGGTGACGCTGTAAAAGTCTATAGACGTACATAACAGTATTCATTTCGAAAAAAAATAATTAAAAATGATGGACATTTTTGATAACATTGAGTTGAGAGGAGTTAAATGAGTTTTGTTTATTTATATACCGAACCTCAAAGAAATAGTTTGAAATTGGACAAATTACATAGAAGATTTAGATGAGATTGATTTTAAAGCTAGATTTCATGTAAGTGAAGACGCACTGAATTATGTTTACGTAGATACGTATATCCATAGTTACTTATGATCGATCGAGTTGCTTCTTTGATTCTTTCTAAGCTCCAATTTAACGGTGAACAAATTATTTTGAAAAAATCGTAAATTAAATGTTTCTGCTTTAAAATAAAAAAAATCACCATGACCATTGACTATTGAGTATGGACACTACTAGTACTAATAGCTACTTTGTGATTAACACTTGCTAAATGACAGTAGTTACGTTTCGATATAAGTGCATTCTCATTTTATGATACTAGCTCCATTTGGTTTTATTATCATTAACTAAAGTTGATTAACAACATTTGTTTTATTAAAAGAATGTTTATCTTTTTATTTTAAGGTTGAGATTGATAAACTTGAGGAAAAATAGGTAATTTAATTAAAATATTAGACAAGAACGGTGGCTTATTTTACAAAACTGGCGCTTCGACACGTAAAACTTTTTATGTTACGTCTCAAGTGTTAAATAAATACTCGATACATAAAAATCCCGCGTGTTGGTCCGGGCTCCTTTGCAGAATAGACCATCTGCCTTCCTGCCAGGCGTAAAAGGCGAGCACAGGCTTACCGTCACTAACACCGTGACATCTGACTAGGGGGTAGAGTTTCGCAGCGACTCACCCGGATTGGTACCACCGCCTTACCTATTCCTGCCGCCATAACGTCATGACGTGTTCCGGTTTGGAGGGTAAGGTAGCCGGTAAACTTACTTTTGCTCGAGGCCTAACATCCCGGCCTCAGGTTGGCAAAGCACCATTACCACCTTTGGTGTCTCTAGGCGGTGTGAATTTCTTTCCACCAGGAAATCCGTCTGCTTGTTTGCCTTCCAATATCATGAAAAAATATATTATGGTTCTAAATGGCATTGTAAGTTACTGTAAGGATTTAACTCTTCAGTAATTTACTCAATAAGTTACTACTCATTGCTTTACTCATACAATGTGAAACAGAGCCTTAGTATGGGCTGATAAGAAAGAGACTTTTTGTTATAAATAAGACAGTAAAAGTAATCGTATTTGAAAGAGACCAAGCCTGAAACGTTAGAGTTTTGGTAGATAATGCAGTGATAAAACAAATTAATGAAATTGTTTATCTTGATAGCGCTTGCAGCAGTGATAGAAAGTATACTACAATTTTGAAAGAACAATGTTTGCAGGAGATAATTTGATGGAGTGTTGGGTACGCTACGTTGAATTGAGGTTTTAAATACGAGCGCTAGGTTACTTAGCGTGATTCTTTTACTTTTACGTTACTTTAGTGGAGCAAAAATTGACTATGTCAGAAAAAATCATAAAAGTAAGAAACATGAGGGCAAAATTGAACAGAGAGAGAAATCGGAATTAAAGAAAACGTTCATGTATACGCTTCATTTGCGCATTCATATATTATATAGAAACAATGGCAGATGAAAGATTGGCAAAAGAGAAATGCAATACTTTTATGTGATATTTAATATTTATTTTAATACATTTATAATTCCAATCACTACATTGATAACACTACAATGTGACGTAGATTATAGAAAGAATTGTAATATTTCTTCATAATACAATTCTTGATTATTGTGATCGCCTTGTTGGTCGAGGGATTGTTAGAATATGCGCCTAATACTATTTTTTTTTTCAAAGTAAAAAGATACTTTTTACTATTTTCTATCCACGAGGCTCATTCGATTTTCTCACTCGACCCACTTGCCTGATTGTCTTTTATATAAAATAAAATCTAGTCTGGCGGCACTGGATGAATAATTCTTAATAATACATTTATTAATTTGTGTCATAACATTGGAAAGAAAACAATTCGACGGATTTCCTTATGGTATGAAATTCACTCCGTCTAGAGGAAATAAAGATAAAAATGATGCATTGCCAAACTGATGCCGTGATGTTAGGCCTAGTGAAAAAATAAGTATAGCTAACGCTGTTGCTATACATACATATCTTCACGGCAAGTCCCTTACGGGGTAAGCAGAGAGTATCAAGTGCCAGACCTCACGATTCTGACAAACCTGTCTGGCTTCCTTCACACTCATTACCCTTTTCATAAAAACACGCCGGTTTCGGAGACTCTTGACACCACCCTCGGATAATATCCGAGTGATCTGATCTTGAAATGTCAACCTAGGTCTTCCCGGGTACCTACATCCATCCACATTCGCATTGTATATCTGCTTTGTCAATCTTTCATCCACATAACCGAACCTGCTGATAAGCCTATGCTTTTAATTTTAAGAACTGCCTGTCAGGATTGCAGATAGTCTATTCTGCAAAAGGACCCCAGACCAGCACGGAAAAAGAAAGTTGTCAAAAGGGGGAATAAACCATTTGTTTGTATTCTTAACGACAGTCATGGTAAAAAAAATGGCGACTACCAAAAAATTACGATAGTCAAAAGAACAGCATACGTTTTTAGTGTTTCTCTCTACTACCAATCTGAGATTAAACCTTTAATGCTAGGTACAGACAAATGCAAACTAACAAAAGTCTATAAGCGGCTTCGATAACTTTGGCTATTTTTAACTGACTCTAGAAAGGAGAAATCAATGGGACTCTATACTTTTTTTAACATTACGAGATTATTCGGCCAACAACTAACGAAAGCCAATGGATACTTTTTTAAAAAAGTAGGCCATAAGTTGAAGACAGTCCGTATGAATTTAATCACGATCCAACTAGTGCTTTGTCAATTATACTTTATGCATTTTTACTTAAATGTAACTCATAAAGTATTAGTAGTGGGATGTTTTCACCTTTCAAAAAAATAATAATTAAATCGCAATCTGGTAATGAAGTTTTAGTCAGTATTTTTGTTGTTCCAGCGAGTTAATATTATTATATTTAAAGTGACAAACCCCAGCTCATAAAAAAGGAGCTATGCTTATAGCTACCTTACAAGTTTTATGGGAGCTGTTTGATGCAAATAATGCCCTTGAGTATTTTGACAACTCAAAATTTAACAGAAAAAGTCGCCATTAGTTTTTTTTAATCAAATTAAGGATTTTAGCTTTAAATAAATGTTTCAACATTGTAGAGCAATCTTTCCAACACCATTTTCGCTCGGCAAATATTTGAGAGGCGGATAAACGAACTCTTAAGAAGACGGTATCTTATTCGCACCCAATCCATAAAATGGAAATGTCCATGAGTCATCATCATTATCATCAGCCGGAGGACGTCCGCTGCTGGATATAGGCCTCCTCCAAAGAGCGCCACAAGTCACGGTCCCCAGACACTTGCATCGTCAGTCCACCGGGTGGGAGGTCGTCCAACACTATGCCCTCCAGTGTGGAGCCGCCACTCCAAAATCTTTCTTCCCCACCGGTTGTCGGTTCTGCAAGCAATGTGGCCTGCTCATTGCCACTTCAGCTTGCAAACTCTCTGAACTATGTCGGTTACTCTCGTTCTCTTGCGGATCATATCTCGCAGAGAAACATCAAGCATAGCTCTCTCCATAGCACGCTGAGTGACTCTGAGCTTATTTAAGAGGCCCACATTTAACGGCTAAGTCTCAGCTCCATCTGTCATCACTGGTAACACGCACTGGTTGAAGACTTTCGACTTTAGGCTCTTATTGCAATAATTTGAACAAGAAGATACCCTTTAGCTTCCCGAACGCTGCCCATCCGAGTTGGCTCATTCATTCATTGTAGTTGGTCCATGAGTGAAAGCTTCTTATTAAGATTAGTGATTTTATGAGCAGATTTATAAACATAAAAAATATTTTCAGTTTAAATTGGCAGCTAGGTCGTACATATTAACATATTTGGTGTTTATAGACAATGTGTGTTTTCTACAATCGGGAAATTGATCCTGCATCTTTGCTTTCCAATCCTATGAAAAAATTAGACAAACGAAAAAAATATTTACTACTAGCTGCCTATTCCGGCTTCGCTGGGATGTTAATTTTTTTGATTATAAATTGAGATGTAAGCTATCCTATCTTTCAAGTTGGATCAAACTGCACACGGTGAGCAAATTTTATTGAAATTAGTTTAGTAGTTTAGGAGTCCATCGCGGACAAACAACGTGACACGTAATTAATATATATTAAGATATACAGGTATTATGTTAAGTAATTAAACACAACACAGCTGCAAAAACCGTCTCGAACTTTTTTTATTTTTAAATTCTTTTTTCAAAAGATAGCTAATGATTCTGAGATAGTTCGACATAAATTTTACCTTTTAGTAATTTTGGATTATACTTTTTAATTCATCAACATATTTGACAAAAATTTAATGCCTAAATTTTTGTCAAATATGTTGATGGTCTCATGGTTAGTTTGATAGTTAACATTTACAAAAAAATATCATGACCATTCATGACCAACTTTTTTTAAAAACAGAATCATCTAAATCGGTTAGTAAGTGGCTGAGTAAATGTTTAGAAACATAAAAAAACATATATTACAATTAAGATCCTTTTTAGAGAAGGCAACCTTTTTAGTTGTAGTTAAAACAACTACAAAATGTTTATAACGGAAAATCTCGAGTATCACTACTATAACGACGGCAATTCGTTGTTGGATTTAACTTGCCTAGTCTGTACCCAACATTATACGTATCCGTTCGCAACACTCGCTTCAAACTTTCCGCCAGACGTATGTACTTGTTTTGCCAAAAATGTAATGTTCGTCGACGAACTGGAAGGCACGTACATAAGTCGTTATGACGGCGTTTCCAAAGTTAGTGAAATCACTTCCAATTTATTACACAAATGGAACACGTTTTGAAACTCTAAACAATATACCTGAATATAGCGAACAAATTTGTACAAAAACAGCTGCTGTTCGCGACTTGAAGAAATAATCATGTTGAAAAAACCTCTAAAATTACATTTTGGGACGTAGCAAGTTAAATCTTATTATTTGCGCCGTACCGGTGGTATAAGCTGCAGTTATTTTTAATATCCATACAAAATGTTCGAAATTTAATAAATACTAAGATCATAACTACTTTTTCTGTTGATGGATGGTTGAGCGCGTTTCAGGAAGTTGTACGAGTACTTCTTACCGGCTCTCGCGAACAAAATTTTCAAGTATAAGAAGATATTTTCATACAAATTTTGATAAAATAAAAATAGTATATACACAGTTAGATTTATGTCTTTTTTTTTATGTATTTAAATGGGTTTTTTCCGTTGGCCCAAAGGTTGGCTGGTAGAGAATACTGAACGTATTTAGTTCGCCTTTTGTAAAACGTAATATTGTGTAGACAATTTTCATTAAATAAAAAATACCTTACCTATTACGGCCGCCATAATTACAGTGTTTGTAACTATTGTGTTCCGACGAAGTAGAAGGGTACCCGGTAGCATTGCCTATTAAGCTATCACAAACGGTCGCACAGAAATACATTAATTCTCAGACCACTGAAATTCTGTTCTGAAATCAAAATATATTATAAATTTTATTGAAAATCAGACTCGAATAGAAAATATTATAATTATTTTCATTTCTTCAGATGTCAAACAGTATATAAAAATTCACTATAATAACATTACGTTTATGACAATATAATTTTCTTAATTCGAAATAAATAAACTGCTAACTGAAGGCTGGCTAGCTGACTGCCTGGTTACCTAGCTGGATGTCTGGCTGGCTAGCTGGATGTCTGGCTGGCTAGCTGGCTGCCTCACTAGCTAGCTTACTGTTTATTTTTTTATCATATTCAACATCATGACGACAAAATTAATGTCTAGTTACTTAGTCGTTTTACGAAGCAGCAATCATTGCAATAATTAAATCTGTACCCAATAATTGTCAGTATTCTGAAATGCATCGTTATGCCAGTATACCTAGACCGTGTCTAGTGCAGAATATTCCGCGTCGACGAGTTTCAATACTCAATCATAGCACATTCAGACCGATTTCCATACACTACAATACGTACAGCTATGAGCATAAATATCTGGATGAACTGCATTCACAATTATGCATTTTTAAGTCTTTCCTTTTTTCAATCGCCTCTGTGGTCTAGCGGTCCGGGTGTTGGATTTGACTGCATGAGGTCCTGGGTTCGAATCCCAGGTCGGCCAACATAAAGAAAATTGGAAAAATCCAATGTCTAATTTAAAAAAAAATTTAAAAAAAAATTGTTGGTCGGGATTGGAAATGTGCCCGGTTGGCGATAGGCTTGCCACCTATCACATTGTGGAACTTAGTGTCTTCGACTAGTCGTGGGTGTCTTGGTTGTACCTCTGCCTACCACTTCGGGGATATGGGCGTGAAGATACTTTTAAGTCTTTTACATCTGCGTGCAGGTGGAGAGTTTTTCATTAATTTTTTTATCAAGGTGTGTTTGCATGATTCCTTTTCAATACTTAATTCCAACAAAATATTGTTGGATCTGTCTTATATGACCAAGTGTTTCTAGTAAAGCAACAGTTAACATAAACTCAGTTTAAACTTTTTTCGCTTGGTCATAGATAGCATCACGTCTGAACGGCTGGACTAATTTTGGAAACATTTTACTGTTGTGTTAGTTTATAGTCAATCTAGCAGTCCGGCGCCGGACTTGACTTCGTGAGGTCCCGGGTTTGATCTCCAGGCGAGCAAAGGCTTACCGTCACTAGCACCGTGACATCTTACTAGGTGGTAGAGTTTCGCAGCGACTCACCTGGATTGGTACCACCGCCTTACCTATTCCTGCCGCCATAGCGTCATGACGTGTTCCGGTTCGGAGGGTAAGGTAGCCGGTAAACTTACTTTTGCTCAAGGCCTAACATCATGACCTCAGGTTGGCAACGCACCATTAACACCTTTGGTGTCTCTAGGCGGCGGGAATTTGTTACCATCAGGAAATCTGTCTGCTTGTTTGCCTTCCAATATCATAAAAAAAAGTCGGGCAACAAAAAATATCAGAAAATGTATATTTTAAATTTTATAATAAAATAAACGTTGTCCGGGATTAGATATGTGCCCGGTTGGCGATTGGCTTGCCACCTATCACATTGTGGGACTAAATGTCTTCGGCTAGTCGTGAGTGCCCTGTTTGTGCCTATAAAAATGAATCCCCATTTCACGTGGTCATCGCATCAGGCTAGAACGGATAGACCAATTTCGATATTTCTTTTTTGTTTTGTTAGTTATTTTCATAAGAAGGTTCTTATGAAAAGGAAATCCGAAAAAATCTTCTAGAAGTTACTGAAATTGAATGTAACTCCAAAGTAAGCTAATTATATGCTTGTGTTATGAGTGTTGGTCAACGATTCTAATACATAGAAGTACTTTAGTAGATACCAGAATAAATTTAATAAACGCCCAAACCCGGAAGTGCAGACATCTCGCACACTCTCACAAATGCCTGCTTTATCGGGAATCGAAACCGAGCCTCGCGATTGTTTAGTGTTGTTAGGCGTATGCTGATATAAAAGAAATGTAACAGCCAACATAAAAAAAGTTCACTTTCCAAAAGTAGACTGAAAAGTACAAAGAAATGCAATTTACTATAATCCCAGAGCAAGTTTGTTAGTCAACAACAGGAAAAGACTCATCAATGGACGCAAGAAATGTAATTAAACTGGTATTTGCGAGTGCTTGAGTTACTCTTGCTGACTTTTTGTCCATTATTTGCGCATCCGTTAATTATTCTTGCAGTTTATTCAGTTCTTTACACAAACCCTTCAGTTATTTTACCGTTCATATTTAAACAGTAAACAGCAACCTTAAATTATCCTAACTCAACGTTAAATGTATTTTTATTTCTAACTCAATGTTAAATATATTTTTTATTTATAACGTGTACAGTGTTGAAATATAGAAATAACATGAAAAATCAAGGTATTTTATTATTAAAACGGCCTATAACTGCAACTGTTTTCCAGATATCTAGACCTGTAAAGCTTACAAGTCTTGAGTCTTGAGTAAGTTATTTGATATTTTCCATCGTCGGCGCTTGGTAAAACTTCCAAATATTCATATTTTTAAAGAAAGAAACACTTGTACTGTTTTACTTATCACTTACTCGAATAATTTATTACTTTGTAATTAGTAGCCTAACGGTAGCTACCGGTAGCTGTATAAGCGAAACCGGTAGGCTACTAATTACAAAGTAATAAATTATTCGAGTAAGTGATAAGTAAAACAGTACAAGTGTTTCTTTCTTTAAAAATATGAATCTTGAGTAAGTAATGAAAGATCTTTATCTAGAT
>NJDC01003556.1:0-10263 GCA_002245475.1 Calephelis virginiensis
CAAGTGTAACCCTGCTGATACTGCTTGTTGGTGGTCATACATACGATCGAATTGATATCACTTTTGTGGAGTCGGTTAAAAATATATATTACCTGTGATCGATTCCTGTCGTAGATAAGGGTTAACGCTAGTCGATCACCACGTTCCTCTAGCCGTAGCAAGGTGCACTGCGTCAACGTGAGATCGTTGTTCCGTTCCGCGCTCATCACGAAGTCCTCGATCCGCATCTCCTCGACCGGTCGTAGTTTTCCGTCCTCCAGACGGATCAGAGCACCACGACAAAAGTACGCAGGCGCACCGCGGTCTGGGGATGTAGGAGGTTCCTGGAATATATTTCAAAAATATATAAGTCTCCCGGTTTGTTACTTTGACCAATTCCTGCCGTCATTTCAGCGGTACCTATTTCTTATTAGAAAAATGTTTCTTTTTGCTGTCCAAAACTTTATATAAAAATCAAGATCAACTTTTAAGCTGGAATGACTAGTAAATCAGCAAAGTTATATAATTATTGAAGTAAAAACTTGTTAAGACGCATTTAGAGGTTATTGATAGACGCACAAGTTATGAGTTCGAATCGGAGACATGTTATAAAGTATCGCAGATAAGGGAAAAAGTTTCAAAGTTTTTAATGCTCACTTATTTCGTTAGTGGGTACTCTTCATTTACGTACTCATAGCCAAAAAAAAATAAATTATGTGAACCACTTAGTTTTTTGATCAATTTATCGTTTGAAGAGGGTAAATTTCCAAATACGTTAAAGACGTCTGTTGTGAAACCTCTATTTAAAAAGGGGGACCAATGTGACATAAATAATTTCAGACCAGTTACCCTAATTCCCGTTATATCAAAAATTTTTGAAAAGACAATCTTTGAAAGAATGTATTCTTTTTTAACTAGCCAAAGCATTCTTTCATCTAATCAATAGGGATTTAGAAAAAAAAAGTTCTACAACATTAGCTTGCTTTAATTTATTTAAAACTATAACTCATTACCTAAATAATAAATCAAATGTATATGGCATCTTTCTTGATATGACCAAAGCATTCGACTATCTAGATCATAGTAGACTCTTAAATAAAATGGAAAGATATGGAATAAGAGGTGTAGCTAGCAAATGGTTACAAAACTTTTTTTTATAATATTAGAAGGCAAACAAGCAGACGGATTTCCTGATGGAAAGAAATTCACGCCACCTAGAGAAACCAAAGGTGGTAATGGTGAGCTGTCAACCTGAGGCCGGGATGTGAGGCCTCGAGCAAAAGTAAGTTTATCGGCTACCTTACCCTCCGAACCGGAACACGTCATGACGTTATGGCGGCAGGATTATTCCTGAATTTCCTGGTAAGGCGGTGGTACCAATCCGGGCGAGTCGCTGCTACACCTAGTCAGATGTCAAGGTGTTAGTGACGGTGAGCCTATACTCGCCTTTTATGAGCTGCCTGGCAAGGAAGGCAGATGGTCTATTCTACAAAGGATCCCGGACCAACACGGGGAAAAGCAATCTGGTAGATTGAAAGCAAGCCGTTGAAATTAGTAAAATAAGTAAGGTCAATAACAGCTATCCAAAAAAGATATATAAATCAGAGTATCTAATAAATAATCGCGGAGTTCCGCAAGGAAGTATTCTAGGGCCACTTTTATTTATATGTGACCTTCCTACAAGCATGGATGAGAAATGTTTTTACATCAATAATAGAGGGTAAAAATAAAATCAGTGGCAAAGTGTTTGAAGAAAAAATTAACAAAAATTTAAATCTTATTATAAATTGGCTTGATGAAAACTAATTTACAAATTAATATTGAAAAAATAAAATGTATGCAATTTATTCCATATAAGAAAAATCTGTCACAAGTAAATATTAGATATAACAATGTTAACGTTCAAAAAGAAGATTCGACAATATTTTTAGGTATGTTAGTTGATAAAAATTGTAACTGGAAGGCACATGTGGAACAGGTTTGTAATAAGCTGGATCGTTTTATATTTGCTTTAAAGCAAATACGACTAAAAGTTTCATTAGAATCAGCATTATCAGCTTATTGTGGATATGTTTCGTCAGTACTTTCATATGGTCTAATAATATGGGGCAACTCCCCACAGATAAAAAGAGTTTTCATAATTCAAATAACTGTATTAGATCCATGTGTAAAATAAAATAAATTGAAAGTTGCAAACCATATTTTATAAGTTTAAAAATGTTAACTTTGCCTTGCATGTACATTAAATTCTGTATATTTGTAAAAGAACACCCCACATATTTTCTGACAGATGCACAAAAAGTAGGCACAAGGGGTAGAAATGCTGAAAATTTGTTTGTGCCCAAATGTAGATTAGCCATGGCAAAAAAAAACGTATATTATATGTGTATAAAAATATTCAATAAGCTTCCCACTGAAATAAAAATATTATCAGGGAATGCATTTAAAGCAACTTTAAATAGATGGCTTGTAAATAAATGTTTTTATTCTATAGATGAGTATTTACAAAAAGATAATTATATAAATGATATGAGTTTAAATAATTAGATAATTATTGGTATAATAACTATTATAAAATACAACAAATGTGAAATGTTTTTTTTTGTTTAATGAAATTAATATTGATGATATAAGGACAATGAAAAATATTTTTATAAAATTATATGAAGATAAAATAATAATGAAATGGTACAATCAAAATTTTTATAATAACCCTAAAATTAAATTATTGCATGTTGATGTTTACATTATGAAATTTAATATTTAAATTTAAAATTAATGAAATTTTGCACACCATATGTGGTAGAATATGTTAGGCCTTAATATATATTGTCTCATATTCTAATGCAAATAAAAACAAAATATAAAAAAATACAACAAGGATACTGGAGGTCCGAGAGAATAAATTAAAAGAAAAAGCTCAACTCCAGGTTCGAGGATGTAAAAGTTAAGCTTATGTTGTAAATTCTTATGTGATTACTTTATTTTGAAAATATGTTTTTTTAGGAAAATAAGTTCATCAATATGTAAATTTGTTAATAATTGAAGTAAAAATTGTATATGGAAGATGAAAGAGAGGCCATACAAGGCGAAAGAGATGGTTACATTTATTAGAGCCACACTGTAAGACCTAATTTAACATTTAATCTATCATTAAGCAGAATCCTGTATAGAACATGTAATCTTAATGTCTGATTAAATGATAATTGACATCTCTGAGTGCGGCTGTTAGACTTATCTCAAAAACATGTATTTATTTCCAAACCATATATTAAAAAAAAAACAGATATCTAAATCTAAACTAGTAATACAAGGTGTTCTATTTGTTTTCGATTTTTTTAAGTCCAAATATCATATTTGTTGTATTTTAAAGACGTTCTAGACGGTCGTAAATACGCCTTCCATCAAATGTATCCTTGGAGGAACCCTTGTTTCCATCTTTCGATTATTATTTAATTTGGATCTACTGTCCAGATGAATGCAAACCAATGTTTGCAACCAGTGTTTTCTACATCGTTTAAAAATGGATAAGTACAAAATTTTAAGCTTGCTTAAGTAGAGTAAAACTGCAAAAACCGGCTCCAATTATTTCATTAGGTACGTCGCGATTTAAAAATTTTGTTTTCGAAAGATATCAAATGGCTCCGAAATGGTCCCACATACATTTTAAATGAAGTGGTCGTCAAGATAGGAAATGAAAATCACTAGCCGGGTCGGGTATGGGCGTGAAGATACTAGCCGGGTCATGAAAAAATTTATATGGGATGGGAGATGTATCATGGCCTCTCTTTCTATAAAAGAGCCATCAAAGTCGATTAAATTAATGGCGAAATAATTATACAAAAAAAAAAGAATGTAGAACCTCCTTCAATTTTAAAGTCGTTAAAAAAGTAGGTGTAATATCTTCAAGTATATTTTTTTTAACAAACTACATTTTTTAGTTTACTAACCGGTCGATGTTAGTCCCTTACCAAGTTTTATTTTTTTGATAGCAAGAAGTCTTAAAGAAGTACAAATAAAGCGCGCATGGAACCGGCTGCAAAGCTCTTAAAAAGCTTTACTTCTACTTCCTGGATATTTTTCCAGCTCACAGCACGTATCCAATCTACACGTTCAACGTTCGCTTCATAAAAATATGTAAATAGGGAATATTCACAGGTGTGAAGGTTAGGGTATTATTATGATTCGAATCATATTTGAATACATTCGCAGAACTGCTTTACGTAAGCATTATTCACTAATGGCGAGATTATATCGTTTCCAAGTCGACGGAGAAGGGGTTATTGTAAGTATGACGTGTCTTTATGTAGGTATATGCCTGCGTGCGTGCGTCCGTCCGTTAGTATGTCTGTCTGTGATATCATAATTCTTATTCGAATTTCCAAGAATTTGTTTTGAAAATTAACGTGATCGAGTTGGTTCTTAGCTGCGTTAGTATTCGATTGGTAATCATTCAAAGATATGCTATAAATGAGTGAATCGTCTTATTATACAAATAGGTATATTTTATCTCAATTTGTAAAATATTGTGAATTTGTTCTCAATAAATAAAAAAAATAAACTACAGGGCGAAATCCCGTGATTTTGTGGGAATACCGAATAAGATTTTGCCCTGATTGTTACTCACCTCTTTTCTTTCTCTTTCCGCTAATACTGCAGTACCTAGTACCTACCATGGTCTTGTCGGTTTATGGTTTGGTTTGGGTCCTCAATAAACTTATTTACGCAAGAGGTTTAAAACCCATCCTCAGGTTGCCCAAAACAGAAAGTCGATAAACATAGAGTCTGTCAACCCTGCAAAAATCTTTAGTTTGCTTGTTGGTCGTCGTATGCTATAAGAAAGAAGAAAATCAGCATGTGTGTACTTTTATATTGGAACTAAATAATTTTTAAAACTCAAGCAAAGCCGCAGACGGTAACTACTTTGACATCCGTAAATCACTACATAATACATACTATCACATACATAGTATAAAACAAATTCGCTTCCTCTGTCCCTTTGTATGCTTAAATCTTTAAAACTACGCAATGGATTTTGTTGCGGTTTTTTTTTTAATAAATAAAGAGTTTGAAGAGGAAAGTTTATATGTATATTTCATAACGGTGCTAAGCCAGGGTGAGCCGCAAGTGTAATAAAACTATGTCTCATTCCGCTGTCTCTCCCTATGTATGCTTAATCTTAAAAGTACGCAACGGGTTTTGATTGTTTTTTTTTAATTTGATTATTATTTTTAATAGATATGATCCAAGAGGTGGGTTAAGTTAATAACAGAAGTGACTTTCCATGATCAAATCGCTTGGGTGGAGACCAAGGCTGACATTTCACGATCAGATCAATCTGTTATTATTCGTAGGTGGTGTCAAGAGTCTCCAAAACCGACGTGATTTTATGAAAAGGGTAATGAATGTGGTGGAATCCAGGCAGGTCTGATAGGATCGTGAGGTTTGACACTCGATACCCTCTACCTACCCTATAAGGGATTTGGCTTGAAGATGTGTATGTATGTTTATGTAATAACCGAAGTTAGTCCATCCAGTGTGAAACTGAAATGGGCAACTAGTTAATGATATTTGTTTTTAGTTTGGCAGGTATGTCCCGCAGCGTCACGGTTGCAGTGGCGTACATAATGTCGGTGACACCGCTGACGTGGCGTGAAGCCTTGAAAGTGGTGAGGGCTGGTCGTGCCGTCGCCAACCCCAACCTGGGGTTCCAACGACAGCTGCAAGACTTCGAAACTTACAAATTACTTGAAGTACGTTTTTATTCTATTGGTACAACTAAGCGATATAATAAATTGTTTTTTATTATGTGAATAGAAACACACACACACAAACACACACACACGCACGCACGCACGTACACACACATACACAAACAACAAAATTTACCGTGATGTCCTTCCATTTAGGACACACACACACGCACATACACAAACATACATACAGACAGACACATATATGTACGCTCACACACATACACACACCAGTAAGCACGCACAGAGACACGTCAAACTTATCCCTTTACCCCTATTTTCCGATAGGAGTTAAAAAAGAAAACTCTTTTTGTTAAAGTGCCAAATTTTATAACGATGCTTTTTTAACAATATACATCTTAACATTTTCAGAAGTGCTCTTATTTTTAATTCAATATTAAGGTATTAACAGCAAGATTAAAACTAAACACAATTATATTGTAAAACGAAATTTTTAATTGTGTTAATCGCTTTAACATTCAAGGCATCGAAATCGTAATTCTTGAACAAGTCGTTAATAAATCGCTAATCTGGAATTGATATTCATCTCACACGAACTCGAAAGTTTGGTAACAACTTGGGAATAAATGTTTTTCCATTCCATGAATAATATTTGCGTTCAATTAATCCGAAGCTGAGTTCGGTGCGAAAAGAGTTGTGTAAACAAGCAATTTTCCATATGTTGCCTTTTTTGTTTAGATTGTTCTACATGAGCATTAAATTTTAGTATTCTACGGATTCAAATATTAACGTTTATTTAAAAAGCAGATATAGGTAGAAAAAAACTGCTAAAAACCGACTTAGATTTCAATAACTAAATCACATCTAAGTACAAAAAAAACTATGTTTTCGATTTCTCTGGGATTGCATTACTATTTTTCCTGTGTTGGTCCGGGTTTAGACCATCTGCCTTCCTACCAGGCAGCTCGTAAGAGGCAAGCAAAGGTAATTTAAAAGAGACATTACCATCAAGATGATTGGCAGTAGAGTGCCGAGTATAATCGGACTCGTCAGGGATCCACTGCGTTACTTGTTCCTGCCGCCATAATGACGGGGTCATGGGACGGTCCAAAGGTAAGGGTAGCCGGTAGACTTGTGCAATGGGCCTATAACCTCGACCGCGAGACAGCGACGTACCTGTAACATGTGTGACAAATGGCTACGATTATCTCTTACCATCTCATTATTTAACAAAACATCACATCCAGAATTGGTGACAAAGGGACCATCTTGAATATGAAAGAAAAATAAATTTTTTTAATATAAATATGTTCAGAAATGACAGAGGATAGATTGACACAAAAATAAATATGTCAGTCAAACATAAATTCTCCTCCCATTTTCAAAATAAGTAGAAAATCGTGGAAAAACAATCGCTTTAACTTAATGATCCTTGACTTCGGAAGTTAAAGTTCTGATAAAAAACAATAAAATGAAGCAATGGCTTACACTCATCGTGGGTCTTTTGTCAATTTATTTGGATTGATTGGAACCCTGGGGCGTTTTTCCTTATTAACTTGCAGTTTTATTCTGGTTCATTGCAAACAGTAATTGGGCTTGGTATAGAAATTGAATTATTGGATGAATACAAACTTTATTATGCACTAAAACTACAATATTAGATACTAAGAAGCCGCTTGTTTCGCTCTTACACTTAGATATAATGTTTAAATGCAGTTGCGCAAATTCTGTCTTATAGCTGCGATATGATATTTGCTAGACATAATTAAAGACAGTGAGACTGCAAAAACCGTCTTCATTTATTCCATTACCACATCGCAATTCAGTCCTGTTTTTCGAAAGACAGCTAATGATTTCGAAATAGTTGCACAAAAATTTCACTGGTGGTTTCATTAATGATGATGTCAACATAAACCAAAATTTCTGTATTACTAACTTAAAAACCACTTCAACATTATGACTTACCTTCCTAAAAAGATTCTTCGAAATTGGTTCCTTATTTGCTGAATAATCGTGTAATAGACATCAAAGAAAACGTTAAGTCAAATTAGGAATTCTATTTTTGGATTGGTTAAAAATAAGGGAAAACTTCCGACCGATCGACTTTTTAAACGCAGTTTTAAATCCTTTTTAGACATAAACTATCTCATGCTGATTATCGATAAGATGGGTTTACCTTGAGCATGAAGCTGTTTTACTACAAGAAGGAGCTCATAACAAAAAGGAATGAAATTTGAAATAAATGAATGAATGGCCTTGAGTTTGATTGAAAAATGTGAGATAACTAGTAAACAATTTTGCACACATAAATACAGAGATACAAGCGAAACATATAACCTCAAACAGGATACAATACTGTTACTGATGGAATGCAGCAAGTTTTATCTTTTCAGTTTGATTAAAAGACGAGAAAATATAGAATATCAAAGGTTCTATAATTGAAAAACTGTTAAGTTCAGCGGCTGCCACTCTCAATTCACTTTTAAAATGTAAAACAGCGTTATAAAGCGTTGTATATTCCAGACGAGAAACATGTTTTATAATACTGGCCAAGGGCGAGTCCAACATTATACGAATATCGTCTTTCTAGTTGGTTTTTCCTCAAGTATATATTTCGATACCAAATTCAGAGCACAACTCAAGTTGTTTCCGTCTTCGCAAATCTTTCATTTTCTGCTGTGTGATTTTCTGTATAGTCCATCTGCCCCGCTTATCTTAGAAAGCGTTTCAATTTTTTGCACTACTGATTCATCATTGCGCCTTACTCGTAGTTCGTTAAATGTTTCGAGTTTATTGTTATTTTTGAGCTGCTGGAAGAAATCAATGCACTTAGGGAAATGCCTAACATTTGTGCATTTCTATTAATGTTTTATTATTTTGGTTTATCTTTTGAAGTTATACTTCTTTTGGCGCGTTAGGAAAAAATGATGAGGGTAAATTTTTACGATGCGCGCGCACACCGTCACGAAAAACCGACATGATGAAGTTAGCTATGAAGTTAGCTATAGATAACATTTTAGTTTTTAAAAAGATTTTTATCTTATTACGCCGAAGAAGTATAACTTCTAACGCGTGTACATAAGTACACACACACTTTTTTTAAACATTGTACATGTATAATGTAAATTTTGTACAATGAAAAGTTAAATAAATAAATATGCAGATATGTAACGTGTCTAAGGGCCCCTTGCACCACAATCTTTAAATATGTTTAAGATACCGTTAAATGCGTTTAGGGCTAAACTTGTCATTTTTGTCTTGCATCGATATAAATATCATGGTAAACGTATTTAACTATCTGTCAAAGTTAAACACTCCCTCGATCATGTCTAGCGCTGCTTATTTTGTTTAGTGAGGATTTTTTCCATTGCTTTTTTCAGTTGTCACTTGTCAGCTATCTTGTTATTTTATTTTACGATTAAAAATGTTCATTTTAAATCATGAATTTTTCGAATATTTTCTCTGGCGATGATGAAGAAATTGTAGATTTTATCAATAGACCAATTAGTGTGCTGCAAGTGTCGGAAAGAAGTAATTTGTTTAGAAGTCTTTCTGATGAAAAAAAAGGATCTTCACGCCCATATCCCCGAAGAGGTAGGCAGAGGTACAACCAAGGCACCCACGACTAGCCGAAGACACTAAGTCCCACAATGTGATAGGTGGCAAGCCTATCGCTAACCGGGCACATTTCCAATCCCGACCAACATAAACTTACCGAGCTTTCCGACGACTCGGTAGAGACGAATATATGTTTCTTCTCTTCGGGTGGCTCCGACACCGTGGAGGGATTAAAAGGTTTAATCGGCCACTGATTTGTTGGAGCATGGATCCATGACGGACCACTAAACCATGGAGGGTAATTTAAAATCTGTGCAGGGGTTAGGCCCCGCGACAGACTATTTTTGTCACTCTATTTGCGACAAACGTATCCCAGCGGTGGGGAGACGAATGTGACCAGCATAATGCGACTGTGGAATCTGAAAATGCGAAAACTCTACTTATATCAATACGGTGCCGACAAGCATTTTTTACTTTATTTATAATTTGTACTAACAATAAAATAGCGGAGAGTTCTAATCTTCCGAGCGAAACTACTTTACTACCTTCGACTAAGCGTTAATGAGACTAACGTAAATTGTGTTACCTTCTTGAATATGAATGTAGACTACCCCACATTGACTTGAATCACCAAATCCTACTAAGGTGATGATACTATCTGGCGTAATACCAACGTGACGTGGTTCCATCCAGTAACCAGAACGCAGCACCAAGTCGAGGTACGGTCTCCCGGGAGACAGCCCTTGGTGCTGGCGTTGTAGGAAACAGCCCAATCCATCTAAATAATGATGTCTCGGGCTGAGCACTCTGCTCGGCCCACAAAGTTCGGTGAAGTTGTAAAAATCGCAAGATTAGCAACAAGTCAAGTTAGTCATTCAAAAAAAAAAAAACGTGACGTGGTATCTGTATTTGTTTGAGCAAAGGCAGCTCTTCCCTGAAACGATCCCACAATTTAGAGATTTGTTCAGGTGGTGTATCATCCCAATCGCAATGAGTAACCAAAGTTCTTTTA
>NJDC01003556.1:18063-33835 GCA_002245475.1 Calephelis virginiensis
ACTATATTTGTATTGCAGAAAAGAGCGATTAGAGCTATTTATAATCTTAAAGTAAGGGATTCTCTCCGGGAAAAATTCAAAGAAATAAATATTTTAACCTTCAGTTCTCAATACATTTATGAGAATTTAATGTATGTTAAAAAAAATCTATGTATGTTTACAAAAAAATGTGATGTTCACGACATTAATACGAGGAATAAAAATAATCTAGCCGTATACAAAACTCGTCTCCATAAAATTAGTAAATCCTTTTTGGTATTAGAGATCTATAAATAAGTTTAAAAAATGTATAAAAGCAAAACTATGCCAAAAAGGCTATTATACGGTCTCAGAGTATTTGGAAAATGAACATGCTTGGGGATAGAGTTTTCAATCTCCCACAAAAATTTGTAATGTGATTTGTTGTACCTTTTATTTAAGTTAAAGTAAGATTGTAATTTATATTTTTAATCTAGTTTATACGAGTATTGTAATTATTATTATTGAAAAAAAGACAAGCCCGCTGAGTTTCTTTCGCCGGATCTTCTCAGTGTGTGGCGGCGATTCCGATCCGGTGGTAGTTTTTAAAAAAATGTCGACGCGCACAAATACCACTTGTATGGTCAAAGTGAATAAAGATTATTCTGATTCTGATTCTGATTCTGATCTATGCGGGCGGCGGTCCTCGGTCCGCGGCGATGCGATTTTTGTTGCGGCGTGGTGCGGCCACAGAACAACTATAGTACTCCTGGTGCGGCGGCCTCAGGCAAATACGGCTTCTTTTCAGTACGGACGCGACACTAGCGCCCTTATAGCGAGTTGCGGTCGCGAGAAAACTAAAGGTAGGAATTAGGATATGACACTTGTCACTATAGCGGCAAATTCAAATCGGCGCAACCAGGTATGTGGCGGCTTTCTATCTTCTGCTTCTCATCTCTTCGTTTATTTTTTGTGATATAATTGTTAAGCTACATATTTTTTTGATTTCGTACGAATAAATCCAAACAATATAATCATAAATATATAATCGTAATCTAGCTAAAAACCATCTGGATCACATTACCTTTCAAATTAAAACAGCGCATCGAAATCGGTCCATCCGTTTAAAAGTTATGATCATCAAAACCACTCAACCATCAAACGCACACGTCAAACTTATAACATCCCTCTTTTTCAGTTGGGGATTACGAATAAAATAAATACGAGTAAAATGGTAGTGGAAATGTGAAATTTTCCCATTTGTCACAAGTAGGGAAAAAATTGGGGTCCTGAAAGACCATATGAATACAATCCATTCAAATTGAACGTTTTTAGACGCTCGTGACCAAGTCTCGACATATTTACATACTTAATGCTATGTAAATCCTATGCAACAATTTGTGAATCCCGAATAATCTTGAAAACTAAGTAGGTACAGTACTACTATTTAAATTATGCGCTGCGGCTTTACACTTTTTACTTTTATTTTTGAATTGGCTGACCCAATCTAAATTTAAGCAAAATGATTAATTATGTGTAATAACAACTCTATATAGATATCTTTAAAATACATTCGGATTTCCGAAGCTTGACGAATATAGCCGAAGCGCTTAATTTAAATGGTACTACTGTACATATTTCATGCATGTTTAATAATTATCACCCAGCTTCCTAGCTAAAAATTCCTAGCTAGATAGATTTATCACCCTTTAAACTCCCTTCATTAGTTATATGTGGCGTCGGAAGTTAAGTGGATAATTCAGTAATTTCATGTAAATTATAGGAGCTGTTTTTGAGATTGAGTATCATTACATAGTATCAAACAAAGTCGCTCTACGCTATCTTCCCCCATGTATGCCTAGATCTTTAAAACTTCACAACGATATAATAGATACAGATATTCAAGAGGAAGGAAGGAAGAGGATTAATTAGTTGCAGCAGTTTGTCCACCTGTGCAATGCTGGGACAGGCTGCTATTATACAGTTACTTTTATACAATTATTATTGCTCGTTTCAAGGTATTAGATTTGAATGCCTTGTTGTTCGAAGAGTTAGCATATAGGTATGTATATATACATTTAAATATATTCCACCAATCATCTGAAGGCTAGACACGAGTTGTTACTTGCATATTGAATAAATTTGTCTGCTATGGTTTTGGAAGATAATATTATCAGTGAAATACCTAAAGCCACAGAATAAATGACTTTTGACTTTGATATTGATTTTGACTTTGACTTTGACTGTGTAATAAATTTGTTACGGTCTGTACTTATACCGAGAATTATGAATGTATGTATAGTCTATATCATAGCAGGCGATAGAGTAATTATACCACTGTAAAATATAGATATATTATAAACTTTTCGTGCCTGAAACTACAAGTATTTCACATTAAACTTATTACAGTATTATGAAATTACGGTGAACATAAATGTCATTGACAAACAGACAAATACGATATTAACTTGGCTGCAATCAATTCTAATTACACCATTATGTAATACTGCGGTAAAACGTACCTTGAACACTGGTTCGCAGTTGCAATACATTTAAAAGCTTATGTGCTATCATCAGCTACTATTGAGCTTTCCTTTCAACGTAGACGCGGATGTGGCGAGGTAAAATATTTATGCGAAACTATCAGTGTGAATGAGGCCTGGATATTTTCTCTTTTATTTTATAGCTGTCGAAAATAAACAAGCGGACGGATTTTGTGCCTCGAAGAAATATACGTTGCATATAGACATAAACCAGCTTATGAATAAACGTGGACTAAAGTAGGAGTAAAGTTAAGTTGATATTTTAGTACGTATTACATTGTAATAGAAATATAAGGTTGAAGTTTGAGGTAGTCACTCCTTGTTTATTAATTAATAAGACTGTGTCTAAACATGGTATAAACATGGACTAAAGTGTTAGAAAATTCAACCTAGTCTTAGGGTCTTTATTACACTGTGATATCAACTTAACTCCACTCTTTGTGAAAAACTTTAAATAAAATTTTTACGATTACTTTAAACACCAAAACTGAAATCTAAATAAAATTATTTAATTTGCAATTTTCCGCCAAAAAATTAATAGAAGAAGTAAAAAAAGTTTTGGCGGAAAATTGCAAATTAAATAATTTTATTTTGATTTAAGTATGGATTTCCGCAAAGTAACGCCTTCTTCTATTAATTTACCAAAAATGAACCTTAGTAACTTTGTAGATACAAGTCATTAAATTTTGTTGATTGAAGAATAATTTCTCTCTCAACTACACCTTGCTCTAATAACGTCACTATGTTGGGCCGGATCTCACAAAATAGACCATCTGCTTCCTACCAGGCAGCTTGTCAGAAGCCAATTCAAGGTTTGGTCATTACCAACAAGTTCACTGGTGGTAGAATACCGTACTGCAACTTGTCCAGATGAGGATCCACCGTCGTACTTATTCCTGCCGCCATAGTGGTAGTGTCATGTTCCGGTTCGGAAGATTGCTAGTAGACTTGCACTCTGACCAAAATATAGCGACGTATATGCCACGGTTGTCTGTAACCATAACGTAAGTTGTGTGCTTGCTCGCTGTCTCCTCACATGAAAATATCGAATGTGTCCCACAAATTCTTTTGCAGCGTATCCTATCCTAGGAGATTATCAGACATTTATTAATGAGAAACTTTTGTCAATTCAGGAAAGAAGACGATTGAAGGAGCGGTATCCGTCACTAGCGCTAGCGGATAGCGACATCGCTGAGTGCCGAGTAATGCTTGACTCATACCAAACAATGCTTAACCAACGAACTATTTGTGAAGGGAAATGTGCTATGGGCCGACAGTGTCCAACGGGTGTGTAGTGTTTTTATCTGTTAATATTAATTTTCTTACCAAATCATCAATTAAGAATTGTTTTCAATGTTTTTCAGACATTTAGACGTTTGAAACAGGAGCCCATCGAACATATTGCTGATTGGACACAATATTAAATATAGAATAACTTAAATATACGTAATATAATATTTTCAGTTATTGATTATTTGAGTTTTCAAATTTTCCGTTCCCTCTTTCGCGTTTAAGGTGGGTATTTTATTGTTAACTTGGTTCGCACGTTATTTTTTTAAATTTACAAATATTTTGAGGTGCATTGTTTATATATAGCTATTCACAATAACTAAGCTATACTTATAACATTTTTTATTGGCTAATTTCTATACTAAGTATTTTTACTTATATTTTAAAATTATCTACTAGTAGCAATTATTAAAATTAATATAATTCTTGTAGTGGCACCGTTTAATTGAATTTACTACATTCGCACTGTAGTTATTCAAATAAATGAAATAATTCAAAAACTAATTTTGTTATTTCAACATAAATAATGATTTCTACTTAAGCTTATCAATTAGAGCAAACAATAACAGCCCACACATAAACGACATGTAAATATTAGCAATTAATATTTGTTACTTGTGTATTAAAATAAAGACAATAAGGTCATTTTTATACATTTTAGCATGTGTCTCCTATGCCCTATCTGATAGTGCTATATTACTTTGATGCAAATATACAAACTTCTCCTGGTTTGGCCCAAGGCTCAATTAAATACGTCTCTTTTTACTTTGTCTAAGATACTTTAACAAATAACCTTCTTTGACTGTAGTCAAGTCGAGTTCTTTATTTCGTTTTGTCGGTCTTGCTATTCTTTATTAAACTTCTGTGGTTCAAAAGCCTAATGTTTTTCAATTCATCCCAATTGCAAAAGTCATAAGAGTTTTAACGACTTTTGTCTTAACCCTTAAAAAGCGTAGACATAAATAATATCGCCTCTGTGGTCTAGCGGTCCGGGTGTTGGACTTGACTGCATGAGGTCCCGGGTTCGAGTCCCGGGTCGGCCAACAAAAAGAAAATTGGATTTTTCCAATTTTCTAATAAAAAAAATGTTGGTCGGGATTGGAATTGTGCCCGGTTGGCGATAGGCTTGCCACCTATCACATTGTGGGACTTAGTATCTTCGGCTAGTCGTGGGTGCCTTGGTTGTACCTCTGCCTACCTCTTCGGGGATATGGGCGTGAAGATACTTATAAATAATATAGATTTATATGCAAGGTACATGTTCCTCTCAAGTTGTTATCTTACTTTTCTCTTTTGCTACTTAGCGATGATATCCTGTCTTGCAAAAAAGTCAACCTTTATCTTGTCCTCTCATTTCAATACAATAGTGCCCCAAATAAAGTATTCCACATATTACCATGCACAAGCCGACCTGCAGATTTCATCTGACCTTGGGGAAACAATACTGATCTGCCCGCTTACCGCACACTTCAAATCTTCACCATTAAACATTTTATATGACTTTTGCCTTCGATAGTTTAAGTACTAAGGCAACAAGAAAGTATATTGCTTATTTATTTTAACGATTCAACATAGGTAGTGTTATCCTTCAATTCAAGTGTCACATTTGCTTTATTCTTCTTAGACAAAGCGTACAGCGTTACTCAGAACAAAGTTTTCCTAAATGACTTTCTTCTTTTTTTAAAAACGACCGATAATAATCTTGCTTGTATATTCTCTAACGAATATTCTTAATTAGGAGTATGCCGGACGGGTTCCAAGAGACAGCCGCGGCCACGGCGGCCTTCAACTGCGTCAACAGCTGCGGAGCCGGCAGGGTTGAAAAGATCTCCATCCACTTTATCAACTACGTCCACAGGATCATATAGACCGCGATCCTCACCGGCTGGCCTTTATAGTTATACTGGCGGTATGCTACATTAAACTCGTACCAGAATAGCAAACAGTTTTGTTTGGCAAAAGATACCTCAATACATATTCCTAGAGAAATAACACTGATTTATTGTGGAAATACTCATTTCTTATCGCAAGCAAAATTTTCTTTATGTAATGAGTATTTTCAGCTTCATTTTATTTAAGTAACAATGTAGAAAATTGAAACTCAAATCCGTGCGAAAGAAGTTGAAGAAGGGATTGCAGATTATAGCATACTAAATTAGAAGATACCTGTTCGTTATTTTCGTGACAACGCTTATCTTTTTGCCAAAAAAAATAAAGCATTTAGTGTAACCAACATAAGAATTGCTTGTTTGTAAAATCTATAAGCATATTCCACAGAGACTCTTGAATGGAGTGGATGGGTGTTGGTTTTGTAGCCGGTTGTCTATGGTAGGTGCAATGACAATGTTCCGCCAGTCTTCACCGAGGCAACTTGATAACAGACAGGTCTGTCAGACATTGTGTGCGATTCGTGACATCGACTGTATATGATCATCCCCAGAATTATGGATCTTTGACACCAGGTTTAGAATTATATTAATGTGTGCAGTGAGTTCGCGGCCGACTCGGTCGACGTCGGGTTTGTCGGTGACGCGTGTGCGGGACCCGGGCGGCGGAGGGTCTGCGCTAGCGGTGGGCGGCAGTGAGTACTCTCGCCGTCGTGCCGCCTCCGCGCCCACAACGCCCGCGCTTTCGCCTGCTCCCTCACCGCCCGGCTCGCCGCACCGCCCGCCTCACAGGTATCGCTTTACCTCACAATACTCCCACAGATTAATATGTAATAGCGTACCAGTTAGGCGCAACTTTCATATAAAAAAACAATAAGTTTGCTATGTTTTTTATTCGCCCAAATCATATGACACTAGTTGCCTTATATCTGAATGCCTTAGATTTACTTTCAAATTATACAGGTTATACTTTTTCAAGTAAACTTTATACAAATTCGGGCTTGCTATGTATCTATGGAAGTTCCGTCTCTGATTACGTAGTATTTATATACTCTTTGTAGCGTACTTTCGTGCAATTCTCACTTGTACCAACCCGGCAATGCTACGCATCCGTACCACCCTCTTCAGCGTGTCGCCGCAAAAACGGTTCGTATATACATGATGATTAAAACTAAAAATACATGACTTTGCGAACTACCTATAGGTGCTGCAAAATCGATCTGTATAAAAATGAATCCCCATTTCACGTGGTCATCGCATCGAATGGACCAATTTTGTTAATTATCTTTTTGTAGTGTTGGTTATTGTCAGGAGAAGTTTCTTATGAAGAGATAAACGGGGAAAATTATAGGGAAAATTCGAAAAACAGTTCTTTGTTTTTTCCATACAAACTATTAGTAGCTGTTAATGTCGAGCGATATGAAGTTCGCCGGATTGACTAGCATTATATACTTATATCTAAGACAAATAATATATTGTTTGTCAGTCATTTATGGCGCAAGGTACTAGAGATTGGGCACGGAAATTTTAATTACTAATGACGGTTTTAAAACTTGCCAGTTTTGTCCGAAGTACTTTTCCACATAGAAGGTGTTGTTTACCTGGCTCGTAAATATATTATAACGATACAATGTATTTCCTGTGTCCTCGCCCGGATTGGTACCACTGCCTTACCAATTCCTGCCGCCATAACGCCAATGCTTGCCGTTGACGAGTTCCGGTTGGAGGGTAAGATAGCCGGTAAACTTACTTTTGCTCGAGGCCTAACATCCCGGCCTCAGGTTGGCATCGTTACCACCTTTGGTGTCTCTAGGCGGCGTTAATTTCTTACCATCAGGAAATCCGTCTGCTTGTTTGCCTTCCAATATTATAAAAAAAACCACTTATGGTACCACCAACTTATTTCGCGTTTGCGTCCGGGCTCCTTTATAGAATAGACCATTTACCTTCCCGCAAGACAGCTAAAAGGAGAGCATAGCCTTACGGTCACTAACATCGTGACATCTGTCTATCTGACACCGCCTTACCTATTCCTGCCACCATAATGTAAGTGCTTGCTGTTGACGTGTTTCGGTTAACTGGATAAGGTAGTCGGGGCTTACTTTTGCCCGGGGCCTAATATCCTGGCCTCAGGTTGGCAACGCACCATTACCACCTTTGGTGTCTATAGGTGGCGTGAATTTCTTAACATCAGGAAATCCGTCTGCTTGTTTGCCTTCCAATATTCCAATATACCTATATTCGGAAGTAAACCGCCATTTCGTGAAACGTCATTCCGCTGTCAGTTTTTACAGTGACCACCAAAAATTAAATACACACAACCATATTCTTTAATACTTTGTTATCATTAACGCTATTTTTTATGTTAAGCCCGGTCCCTATAATCAAGAAACCGTAATCCGTTAGTATAACCATTCCTTGTTTATCTGAAAGTAACGAAGCGTTGCTCATAGTTACACAAAATTCTTTAAGTTATCAATACACAACGAACGACCGTAGTTAGATTTTTACTATTCGTACAAAAAGCTACCTTTCGTAAGCAAATCCGACGAGTTTCTTAAATATAGGAACCGGAAACGATCAACATCACACTAGTGACCCTATTTGCTTAACAAATAAGTTGGTCACGCTGTACTAACTCTGTTTTATAAAACACAGATAGCACAAAAAAGCGCGAAGAGCCTTCGTTCGGTTTCTTTCGCTTTGAGTGCATGGCTATACCATGTTGGGCCGTTTTCAGTGATGCTTTCACAATATCACATCATGCAATATATACGTATCCGTCGCCGAAAACACGACACGCGATACTCATAATAAATAATGATGTCATTTGTTCATTTTTAAGTTTATTAATTCAAACACGGGACAATTTTGTATATTTTTTTGTTAATTAAAGTTAAGTATATACATTTTAGTCGCTATTAGAAAGCTTTACAGAATAAGAATTTATGGATATCACAGGCTGCCACATTTTTATTTTAACCCAATGATTTAAATTATTAAAAATTGTAAATGAGTTCACTGAAATATCATAGGTTTATGGTACAGGTACTTAGAGCATTTTATGGTTTAGAAAGTCGATTTTACGATTATTTTTTTATGGAAGACGATGCAAACGGGCAATTGGGTCACCTGATGGTAAATGATCACGCCGCCGCCCGCCCACGGACATCCGCGATACCACGCATCATAGATGCGTTACCAACGTTTCAGGAATGAGTTCGTTCTTTTCTTGAATGTTTCTAAGAATCTGTTTGAGAATATCGCTGCTGGTTAATGGTTCCTTATAGGTGTTGTACGATGTAAGAAATGTCTTTGGAATCGCATTAAAGAGGATTGCTATTTGTCAAGATCATGAGCATGAAACTTTAAGCTCTGCCGCGATGTACGAAGGTTAAACTCAGCAGCTGGTGTCAAGCCTTCACACACTTTTTCGGAGCATTCACCGTGACAAATGCGATAAAAGACGCTGAGTAAAGCAATATCTCTCGGTTTGTAACGCTCTGCGTTGGATTTAGTCAAAAGGAAGGAGCTGGCATGGGGAGGCCCCCGCTCAGAGATGAGAACAGGACTCCAAATAAAGCCGAATTTGCGCTTCGTAGAGTTGCAATCAATGCGACGGCTTGTAGTACTGTCTCGACTCACTGTGCACACCAAGCTTAGTAGCCTTCCCTTTCAGATAACCATAAAACTTCATTCGATATGTCAAGCCCAAAATTCCAATACTGGCTGCAGCAATCAGCTAAATGTTCTCAAAAACAAGCAATGCAACAAAAGGAGTCTTTTTAGCGACAAACGCGCAAACATGTGCCTCCTTGAGGTTAAACTGTACTAGGTTTTGTTAGCCCCAATACGAGATATTAGTCAAAAGCTTCTTGACTTCAGATACAAGTTTCTTCCGGCTCCCAATCATGTATTGCCGACAAATATTGGACGGAGCCAAGTATAAAGCGTCCCCAGCAGTATGGTCTGCATCGCAATTAGTTTTACTTATTCGTAACATGACGTTGATATTCATAAATACATGAAGAATGAAGGAAACTTTATCAAAATTGGTTTAACGTCTAAGTCTAGTGTTTTTCTTTATGTATGTGTGCTCCTTTAATGAAACATAAAAACTTCTGGAGGCTTACCACGAATCGCATCTTCGAACTATTCAAAATACGGTAATTTCAGTGAGACAACCTTTTTGCTTTCGAATTAAAGATTTTAGACGCTGGGTTACGTTGCAAGCAATCTCGAAGTAGTACTTCTTGGTTCATGGCCCTTGTCAATATTCATTGAACAGATAAATAAACTTGTAAACCTGAAAAAGTAACAGCCTGGATCGTATCACGAGATGGTACATACTCGTAAACTTACTTTCTTAGTTAACTGCTCGTTTCGGGTGAAGAACCTTTTTTGACCTCTCGTACTTGTGTAGTTGTGAGAGATTATTTTTCATGCACAACGAGCCTATAATAATTTTATGTCTATAAGGTAACATGACGTGGTTTCGTCGACAATAATATTTTTTAAGATGTTGGAAGGCAAACAAGCAGACGGATTTCCTGATGTTAAGAAATTCACGCCGCTTAGAGACACCACAGGTGGTAATAGTGCACTGCTGACATGAGGTAGGGATGTTAGGCATCGGGCGAAAGTAAGTTTACGGCTACCTTATCCTCCGAATCGGAACACGTCAAATGCAAGCACTAACGTTGTGACGGCAGGACTATGTAAGGCGCTCGTACCAATCTGGGCGAGTTGCTGCAAAACTCTACCACCTAGTCAAATGTCACGGTGTTAGAGACGGTAAGCCTATGCTCGCCTTTTACGAGCTGCCTGATAGGAAGGCATATGTGTGTTTGTGCAAAAGTGCCCGGATCAACACGGGAAAAAATCCTAAAAAGACTTTAAAAAGCGATAACAGATTCCAAGTTTTATTAAATTAATAATACAATTAAATATTTCGAGTACATGTGGTCGAAATATTGCATTTTTAACACAAGTACATGTGAACATTTTAAACTAAGTATTCAATTATTGATCTGTGTTGATTTTAAACGTTAGCATGAAATTTCAAGGTAAATTCATTTCACTTGAAACGCGAAGTAAATGCAAAATTAATGCAAAGTAAATGGATTGATTTGGCGATAAGGTCCGCTTTTGCCACTTTTTTGAAGCATTTATTCTTTTTATTATGTTTGCATTTGTTGTACATAAAAAGTTAGATATTGATTTTATTTTAAAATACTAAAGAATAGGTATTGTAAGATTAGTCAAAATGACTATTGATTATACTCTATTTTTTTTTAACAAACGAGTACCAAAAAAATGTACTTCATTGTTAATGGTCCATATAATGAACATAATGTTATTTTTAATCAATCAGAACGCGCCGTTACAATTTGACAATGAGGACAAAGGCGTAGTGCCAATCGCTACAAACGTTACATCTCACTCTGTCAGTATCGGAAATATGCGAGGGACATACTCAGTACTCGTTTGTTAAAATAAAAAGACTATTAATAGTCTATTTGATATTTTCTATCTCTAGCGCTTGGCAGAACTTCCAAATATATTTAAAATTATATTTTTTAATGATAAAGCCCACTGGTTTCGCTTTTTACAGTATTATTACGGCTAAAAATTAAAAAAATTTAATTCCTAATCTTTAAATAAAATAAATCACTGTTTCGCGTGGTCAACGCGTCTTGCGGACACGGATGGAAAAATTTTGCTAGCTCTTTTGTCGTTGTGTCGGTTATCCGTAACTGTCAGAAGGTTCTTATCAAGAGAAAACCCGGGAAAATAGTAGGGAAAATGAGAAAAATACTCCTTTAATCCGTACAAAGACTACCTCTCAAATAGAAAACAGCGCGTCAAATTAGATCAATGTTACAGCGATGACATTGGAGTTTCATGTGGAGTTCCTCAGGGAAGCGTTCTTGGACCTCCCCCCTTTTCTCATTTATGTAAATGATCTCTGTAATATGAGTATTAAAAATGCAAAAATATTCTCGTATGCCGATGATACTGCCATTGTTTTCACTGGTTCAAACTGGTACGATGTTAAAGCCTGTGCGGAAAAGGGACTAGCATTGGTAAGTGAGTGATTTAATAACAACCTTCTTACCCTCAATACTTCTAAGACCAATCATGTATGTGTTTTTATGTGTATTAGTAAAGTAAATCAAATAAAATTCTTGGGAGTTCAAATTGATCAGAGACTTTCTTGGTATCCCCAAATAGACCACATTGCGATGAAAATTAGAAAATTTAACTGGATGTTTAGACTGCTAAGACAAATATTTCCCAAACACACATCTAAAAACTTACTTAATAACATATATGTCGCCTTAGTACAATCTATTATTTGTTATTGTATCCCGGTATGGGGTGAAACATTTAAAACACGATTTTTGGAGGTAGAGAGAGCTCAAAGAGCGTTATTAAAGATACTGTATTACAAGAAATAGCATTTCCCAACAGATGACCTCTACAAATTCAGTGGTGTTCTGTCAGTTCGAAGGCTGTATATCTTAAATATGTTATTAAAAAAGCATAAAACCTTAACCCATAAGCCTAACATAAGCACTAGACGATGGAATGATAATGTGGTAACAGTTCCCATAGCTAAAACCGTATTTACTAGCACACAATACTTAAAACGTTCAGCTTATTTATATAATAAAATCAACAAACAAACAAAAATATATTCAAAAACTTACCGAGAATATAAAACTACTATAACTAACTACTTAGGTACACAATAAAACTTATATAGAAACGGAAAATCTGTTACAGAAAATAAATTAAACTAAATAACAACGCTAATAAATAAATTCACTTGTATAGCACTAAAATATTCATATACTCTCAAACAGTTACGAAAACAAACACACACACACACACACACACACACACACACACACACACACACACACACTTGAGTACTCTAGGTTTATAAGTATCTTGTTAAATATCTAGTATAAGATGATGTTATAATCAAGAGCGTAGCTTCCTGGCACAGGCATGTTTTTGCCTAAAAGGATGCTGCAGTAACTTAATTGCACTATGCAATCACAGTTACAGTAAATAAACGATTTTTGATTTTGATTTTTTTTTAAACTGTTAGTAGCTGTTAATGTCAAGAGATATGAAGTTGGCCGGGTTGGCTTTATATCTTAGTGATACTTAAAACAATGCAAGTGTTTTATTAGGTATTTAAATCATTGATTAGTCATTAATAAAGATTAACGGCCTTAGAGACGTCAATTAACATTTAATCTTCCATCAAGTCGTAACTTTGTATAGAAACTGTCAAGTTTAATGTCTGATTAAATTATTATTGACGTCTAAAGTCCAGTGTAGTTGTAAAAACCGCGAGGTTAGCAACACATTGACGTCTCTGAGTGCAGCTGTTAGGATTAGGCGGATATCACACTGCTCTGTATACCGCTCTGGTGTGCGGCAATGTGGATTTATTATCACTATGAAAAGCACAGCACGGGAGATGCGGCAGTGTGTTATGCCGTACCGTTGTTTTATACAAATCAAGATATTTAGAACAAAGTTGTTCTCCGCATCACCGCAAACCGAAGCGGTGTGCGGTGCAGTGTGATATCCGCCTTAGTTTTAAAAGAAATGTGTACAGTATGTAAACGATATATCTGACCTCCGCATAATACTTGCTAAGTACTGCAAGGGGTCGGACATTTCGTTCGCTTACTGTACAACCCTTACTCGTTTCACAACTAGGTAATTTACCCAAGAGGTCTTCGCGCTTTTTATTACCCTGATACTTAGAGTTTCGTCGTGGGACACTAATATAATTCAATGTGCTTAACTTGACATATCTAAAAGCCGACCTGGTGAACTTCGTATCGCATGACATTAACAGCTGACAGATCGTATGTATTACAACATTGTTTTTCTCATTCTCTCTGCTATTTTCCCGGTGTTTTTTAAATAAAAAATCTCCTAATAATAACCAACGCAACAAAAAAGAATAAGCACAATTGGTCCATCCGTTCAGACGGTATGCGATGACCACGCGAAATGAGGATATATTTTTAGACATATATGGATCAGATTCATCCCGACAGCCCAAGATCCACCACATACATTCGGAATATCTTTACGAAATCCCGTTTCAAAATTTCGCAACAAAATGGCGCCCTGTATAAATCCACTCAAATACCGTGCGTAAAATTACTGAAGTGTATATAACCACATAGATTTCTATGGATTTCTTGCGTTCGAATTTGAAAACAGATTTATTTTTTTTTCAATTAAAAAGAACTAAAAATTCTGAAATTTCGGAATTTTATTACGGAATGCCGTTTAGAAAAGTTTTGAGCCCAGCAAATCCAAACAAATCTACTGGACACACAAACAGATTTTTTATTATGGAATTTGAGAGGATTTGTATGGGGCACCATTTTTTTTCGAACTTTCAAAACGGGATTCCGTTACTAAATTCCGAATGTATGTGGCGGGCCTCAGTGTTCTCAAAAATGTGACTTCGAACAAATAAACTTGATGAAATGCTAATTTCATTGCTTTTTAATATATTTTTTTTTCTACTATGATCATATCCAAATAAAGAGCTCATTCTACACAGGTTGCTTTAGCTGTACAGTGTACTTGTTGCGCCTTTTTGTTAAATGTAATTTGTCTAGTTGCGTTTTGTTTCTTATATTATTTTACGTTATACCTACTTCCTTATATTTATAGTACCTGGATGCCCGAGCTTTGCTCGGTATTTTTTTAGCAAACACTCATTAATTTCGTGTCACTTAACAAAGCCATCTGCTGAAACAACTTTATTGCTTACAAAAAATAGTATTATTATTCGCCAATAGATGTCAGGAAGGGTAATATTTTTCAGTTTAAATACAAATAAAATGACATTTTCTAAAAATGATTCCTAGCTAGATCGATTTATCGCCCCCGAAACTCCCGACATACTGAATTTCATGAAAATCGTTGGAGCTGATTCCGAGATTCCAATTATATATTTATATAGAAAACAGCTGGACCGATTTCGATAAATTTGGTTTTAAATTAATTGTAAGTCCAGGGATGGTTTAAAAGATAAGAAAAAAGGAAAACTAGGAATAACAACATTAAAAGTTTTCCCCTGCAAACAGAACGCAAGGGACAAAGTTCGCTGGGACAGCTAGTAAGTTTTAATTTATGTTGCTTTCATTCATATTTTTGCTTTTCATTTTTAAGGGGTGGCTGTGCCTGGGTTATACCTACAGTGAGATGGGACCCTGCTTCATTGTGACCTGTCGAAAGTCCTTGAAACGGCATCGCCCTTGCAAGGTTACCCATTATATCGTTTTGTTTATTTACTGTATTTTACACTCACCGAAGCTCACTCAAGTACCGATAAATCAAATACATCTAATCTTTTTTACTTTACTTTTCTTATTTGTAACCACTGACTTCCTTACTTGTCAGTACAACAACATCTAAACCGGTTTTAATAAGCTTTGGCTAACATTAGACTATAGATAAGGGCCTATACTAACTTTTGATACTATAATAGCTTCCTCGTAGGAATGTTAAATAACTTGAAACCACTGATAACACCACGAAACGGGTAACTGGCAACAGCTAGTAAGTACATCATTATCAAAATGTAGGTATCATTATTTACATAATGTTACTAGCCAACCCGGTAAACGTTTTGCCATCTCTCTCGTACCTAGTACCTTTTTTGACTGGCTAATAACATATTATCTAAACTCGCGATTTTTACAACTTCGCCTGACTTTGCGGGCGAGCGGAGTGGTCAGGCCAAGACATCATTATTTTAATAAATTGGACTGTTCCCTACAATGCCAGTAACAGCCCTTGTTACTGGCATTGTAGGGAACAGTCCTTGTCTCCCGAGAGACTGAACCTCGACTTGTTGCTGCATTCTGATTACTGGGTGAATTGGTTGGAAGAGTAGTGGCTCATCACTCTGCTTTAGGCGCCGGGTGCAAAGGAGATCTACCTCACCGAGAACGGCGGCGAGTTTTCATTGGAATTGGGCGGGAGAATGGGATTGGCCGCCGTTATGGGATCGGCGGGATCCGATAGAACGTGACTGACTAT
>NJDC01003556.1:45472-60779 GCA_002245475.1 Calephelis virginiensis
AAAAGAGATTATTTGGGCCACATGGCTAAGTACAGAATGGAGGTTTTACCTCTTCAATATAGCAGAATGAATTCGAAATTGCTGAAGGTAATTTATAAGGCATATTAAGTGCTACTTACTAGTTTTTCTTTTTTTTATGATATAGGAAGGCAGACGTATTTCCTGATGGTAAGAAATTCACGCCGCCTAGAGACACCAAAGGAGGTAATGGTGCGTTGCTAACCTGAGACCGGATGTTAGGCCTCAAACAAAAGTAAGTTTACTGGCTACACATTATGGCGGCAGGAATAGGTAAGGCGGTGATACTAATCTGGGTGAGACGCTGCGAAACTCACGGCGACCCAGGATTTATATCCGGGACCTTTAGAAGTCAAGTCCGACGCTGGACCGCTAGACCACAGAGACTTGACCTGAATAAAAAAATTGTTCAACCTGGTGTTATTATCTTTATTACAACCTATAATATCAACTTCATTTTACTCCTATGTTAGTAATCCATGTTTATTAATAAAACGTTTTAGTTTAATTTTACTAACTACTAGCTCTGCCCGTGACTTCGTGATATTAGAATTTAATTGAAAAAAGATCTAATTCATTTAGTTACATTTCGTTAATTAATATTTTTAAAGTAAATCTAACCTAAATAACTCCTTATTTCATCAGATAACTGTCAGATGACACTTGCCAGTGATTCAATAGCGATCCAGTCGCTTCAGAGATTAGTCGGAATAAGCAGACAGACAAAAATCGTAAAAATGCTATTTTGTTATATGCATCGTATGATATTCATGTACCTGTGGTAAAAAGAGATTATTTTAACATTACAAACAGACACTCCAATTATATATATTTGTATGGATTAAGTTTTGTAATTTTAGTATTACACAAAAAGTTATGATGCCACATACAGATACATAACGTTAACTAAAAGTTGTTTATATTTATGTTGCTTACGATATTTATGATTTTTAAACCCTGTTTGATGTATTTCACCCCTTTTAAAGCACCAACTTTATAAGGTATGATAACATAAAATTCTTTTTTCTGACTTCTAAGAAGACTTTTTTTTCTGTATTAATTATGTTGAAATAACTTAATTTGTTTGTGTTCAACACAAAAATTTTACATCCCCAATGTTCCACCCTTATAAATCACCCCTTATTTCGAAAAAAGGTTAAAATACATTTTTTACCTATGGACGTATATATTTTTTATGACTTATTTGTTGTTGAAAATTTTATTTTCATAATATTCAACCCCTATTCCAAAAAAATTGAAATAAAATACTTGCAGACATACTTATATATTTTTTTGGCTTATTTATTTCGAAATGGCATGACACACATATATATACATATATACACACACACACACACACGAACATACAAAACCCGGATAAAGCCAACTGCACGGTGTTTTCTTTCGTGTTCTCCGATGTATACTTTTACTTACACTCCAAAAACTACCTTGCTCCAAAATTTAAAAAAAAATTTTTTTTTTTTGGCTGTATCTCGGTAAATTTTCAAACTATTTTGTGGCTCAAAACGTAGTTTTAAAGGGAATTTTATAAGCTATAAATGTATTAAAATTTTACATTTTTTGAGCCCTTTATTTTTAAAAGGGCAACGTTTAAAGGGTTCTAAAATGGCATCAGTCATATGTTAGGGCAAGATTTGGAAAGTCATATCTCAGTTATTTTACAAGCTAGAAAAAACAAAAAAAGGCCAAATGTTTGTTAAGGAAAAATCTTACTTTTGTTGTGTACTCATTTTGGCGTATATCTTATAGTTTTTGAAATTTTGAAAAAATGAAAAAAAATTGAAAAACTCGTAAATAATTTTTCGACTTCAACCATATATTTTTTCGAAATTATGCATTCCAAATCGTTCAAACTCTCACAAATCATTGTAAGTACATAAGTAAAGTAAATTGACCATTATATTTTTGTTGCAATTTGGATACTATTGCCACGGGTGAAATTGAGTTTTTTTTCTACAAAAAAATGTAGATCAACTTTATTTCGGCCATAACTCTTTTAACAACTTTCATTTTTAATCATTTTAAAATTTCTTTGAAAAAGCTTCTGTGCATTTTTTTCGAACAATTTACCATTTTTTCGTTATTTGACGTTGAATTTAAAAAAAATTGTTCAAATAATGTATTTATATATTTAAAAAAAAATGCTAAGAACAATTTTTCTAAAAATTTGTTCCTCTATCGATTGCCGTGGTTATTTTCCACAAAAAAATCGCCACCTAGTTGGGGTGGAACTCACCCCCAGGCAAAAAGCAGACATCGGGATAGAGTAGATTTTGAGGTATTCCCTACATGCCTGTCAAAATTTCGTGAAAATTTATGCAGGTTAAAAAATTTGGAGGTGAAACCTTGGTAACCGTGGTAGGTTGGATTATATTCTACAAACGTCCACCCATCGGAAATAGAACCCACATACTTAAGATAGGTGTTGTACGTGCACGCTAACCAGTTGACCAGTAAGGCGATAAGCCTGCATGTTGCTCTACTGCAAGCACATATACAATATGCAATATATAGGACAGTTCTATTTAAAATTGATGTCGTACCCTTATAACGCTATTTTCACCAGACAAATAAAATGTTGAATGTAATTTTCTCTTTATTAAAATTTATTGTTAGAAGTTGTATATTACATACCGAGAGCAATAAAAAGAAAGCTTCCTGTCACTCAATCACTTGTGACCTGAGACTTTTTTTTTGTGTAAAGGTGCTGATAGACTTGAGCATTCACTTGTAATGAGCATTCGTGCGAAATATGTTACATCACAAAAAAAATAACGAGAACATTTTAGCAAGCATTCTATTGAGCGTTCTTAAGAGTATTTTAGCGAGCATTGCTTCGAGCTTTTTGCCGATTTAAGCTTCGATCATCGAAAGTTGCCGTATAGAATATTTTTAACGAGCATTGACTAGAGCATTCACTAGAATGCTCATGAAAATGTTCAAAGCAATGTTTGGCTCTATGCATAGCTTAGTTCGTTGTTCAGTTCGACAAATATAAAAACGGCGAATGCTCGATGTTCTTTTACAAGTGAATGCTCAAGTCTATCAGCACTTAAGGTGCAGCTTCAAGAGCAAGCAAGGCTCTCCTGATAGTAAGAAAAAACAATAGCATATACACACCATGGATGATAAAGATGCGTCGCTGTCTACGGCTGCGATGGAAGGCCTATTGTGTGTGTCTACGGGCCGGAATATGACAGAGCCATTATGGCGGCAGGAATAGGTAAGGCCGTAAATCCCTACCCGAGCAAACTGCTGCACAGCACCAGTGGTCTAATTGGTAATGACCTAAACCATTGTTCATCTCTTTCGAGCAGCCCGGCAAAGACGCAGCTGAGCTATTCTACTCAACAGACCTGGATCAACATAGGAAAAAATTTCCTGTCCTCGGAATATTACATACTAATTCTAATATTATCAAAATTTTCCGATAGTTGACAAGCTTGTAGGTTTTTATCTTTCAATGTAAGACGTCAGCGAACCAGCACACGTCTCCCCTGACTGAAAGAGACAACTACGACCTTTATGCACCATTGATGTTAAAGGTGCGTCGTTTCCTTGTGTCCGGGATATTAGGCTTGTTGTTAGGTTCTTACGATTTTTCGTGCGTTCAAGTAAATATTATTAATGCGCAAACATGTTTGTTGGTCTGGGATTCACAACTATGTGCTATCTATCTTATTTATTTATTTTTAAATATACAAATAATAAATTATGAGTACAGAAGTAGAACTTAATGCTATATTTATTCTCTCCTAATCAACCTTTACGCTAACAAAACTCAAATATGTACGTATCAATATACAAAGGCAAAGATAAAATACAAAAAATTGAATTTTATTGATATTACCTTATATTAATACCTATTACTCAACACACCACTTAAAAATATTAAAATTAAACTATAGATATCTATGTATAAATATTTCCCATTCATAAAAGAATGTTCAGAAATTAAATAACTTGAAAATCCACATAAAAATAAGCGTACAAATGTATGAAGACAAATATACATAAACGTTATAACGATATAAAAAAGTTCAGTAAGAATGTATTTTCGGTTTGCACATATGTTATACCTTGGCATAAACAACCTACTGGTTAAATGCGGGTTTACTAGCATCAGCTCTTCTTGTACTTAGCTTTTTACTTTAAAGTGTCTACTGCCCACAAGCGGGTAGTATCTAATGAGCTCATATAATATGATTACCTGCTCCTGATTCCACAACATAAGTGCTCGTCGTGGTCATGTTTCGCGGTGGGAGGGGAAACATGATCACGACGAACGCAGGAATAGGGGAAGGCGGTATACTTGTAAACGTGGCCAAGATCTCGGTCATAAGGTTAACGGTTACATCTATGGTGTCTATTGGTAGAGGTTATCTTTTACTTTCAGGAAAGCCGCCCTTGCGCAAAATTATAACAAAAAAATACGTTTCATTTAAGTTTACAAGCTATGATTTTTAGAAAACATGTTTGATTTATGATTGAACTGAACAATTAATATCAAGTTACTAATGTGTCTAGCCGTTTTTAAGTGAAACCGTAGACAAGCTACGATCGCTACGCTGAATCGTAGCAAAATCTACATTTTCAGACATACAGAATGCCACCAACCATAGTAGCTATAGCTGGCCTCTGGTATTCACTAGCAACAAAGTCTAATTTACTTTACAAGTGGGTAATTTAAAGTGTTGGCTTCTGTACACGACCGGTCTTCGGAGAGAGCAGTGGACTGTAGACAATTATTTTAATTCAGTAATTCTAACATCCAACATGTTTTATAAATCAAGTACGATATTGTGGGTACAATTTACTCGTATTTACAAACACTTGTACTTTCCACAATATATATATTTATATAGCCCTGATGATGCTTGTATAGCGAAACCGGTTGGCTAACTTATAAAAATATATTGTGGAAAGTACAAGTGTTTGTAAATAAATTGTATTACGAATGGAATTAGAAGTATAGAAACTATGAAATTGTGGGGTTTCAGCAATAACAGATTTATTTATTTTCTTAAATAGTAGGGATATTGGACAGTGGAATCGGTTATATCATTAGATACTCTTGACTAGATAGTACTGTGTTTTTAGCGGATTAACAATAAACACCAAATTATCATATCAGATTCGTTAAATTTTTGTAAGCTTTAATGTAAATATTGCTAGTACTGTGTTCAAGAGTACTCAAAGTGACATATACGATTCCAATCTCCAATTTGCATGTAATCGAGATTCAAGAGTTACTCTACAGATGTGTACAAGGTTTGAGACAATTAAACTGTTTTATTCAAACACGTACCGTCTTATTATTATACATAGACTAAAGTACTTCAAGGCTCAAACTGGTATCAAAGTATTTATTAAACTATGATGCAGGCTGTAACATCTGGCATGGGTTCTCTGGGTTTATTAATAGCACGGCTAACGCGTTGCGTTAGAAATTAAGGTTTAAAAATAAAATTTAAATCTAATAGTTGTATGTGATTACTTACAAACACAAAATGAGCCATAGTAATTTAGTAGATTTCTCTTATTTTTTCTTTTCTTTGCACTCTTACTTATCAATTTTAAATAAAAATTTACTCAGGTCGTTTCGGTTCTTTTTATTCGTTTACAAAGCTAGTTAGAGTTAGTCAGAGTCAGTTAGAATTTTTTTAAGTGTATTTATTTTTTATGTACTTAAAAAAATATCTTCACGCCCATATACTCGAAGAAGAAGGAAGAGGCACAACCAGGACAAGACACCCACGACAAGCCGAAGATACGAAGTCCCACAATGTGATAGATGGCAAGCCTATCGCCAACCGAACATATCCAATCCCGCAACATTTTTTTTATTAGAAAATTGGAAAAAACATTTTTTTGTTTTGCTGCCCGACCCGGGAATCGCATCCAGGACCTCATAAAGTGAAGTCCAACAGCTGGACCGCTAGACTAAAGAAGCAAATAAAATAATGATATATTACAATAATAATATATTTCGTTGCACAATAAAGAGTTGTTTTATTCTAGTTTGTTTGTTGTATTCTATTCTAGTTTGGACTGTTTGTCATTAATCTATGCTAAATGCAAATTTTATTTTTGTTATGTTTGAAGAGGTGTTTGATCGTGTTCCGACTCTTTTTAACAAAATCGGTATATTTTTGCACCACATTTTATAGCATGAGCATATATGTGACGAAAATTTTGAATTCAAAATCACAGGAAAAAACGATCTTTGTTTGGGCATCTACATTTGTGTGCGTCACAAACACAAGTCTTAATTACAGGGGCACACCCAACCAAACTGCGAGGTGTCGTTGGACAACCGTCCAAAGTTCAAACTGACATCAAACAATTTCATCAGACACGTACCTAATCATTTAAGTTTAACCATTTCGTCCCGTCTTTGGGCCCCGTGAAATAAAAACTACGCGAGCTTCTTAAGGGGCCATTTATGCTAAAATACGTCAGCAATATACTGTTTTTTTTTTCATACAAAGCAATTATGGACCTTGGCGACAAAAATACACAAGATTAACATTAATATGTTTTATAAGACTAGTGTTTCCACAACACGATTCATTTCACTTTGCTCGTTAGAAAAAAATCCAAAAGTTAACCCTTTTTGAAAGCAAAACCCAACTGTCTACTTCAATTATGAAAATATCGACACCAGATTTAACATAAACATAGATAAGTATTATACCTAAAAGGTAACTGTTTCAGTTTTTATATTTTTTTCAAATTACTTTAATAGTGTCAAAAATAGTGATTTGGCATTTAAGAGTAAGACATCTACTTTAGAGCGCAATATTTCATAGTAATCATGGAACGGGGGAGTGCGCTGATTGGCTCTTCTGGCTGACTAAGTATGGGGCCTTAATGCGAAAAATTTATTTGTTATTATAAAAACCAAAGTTACATAATGACGTTAGTATTTCATGCCCCAAAACATTATCACTTTTCAACCGACAAGTAAAAGAAAGGAGGTGCTCAATTCGACGGTAAAGTTTTTTGTATGTTCGTGATATGACTTTCAATAAAACAAAACGATTTCAAAGTTTCTTATTAGAAATATAGATTATGATTTCTAGGTAGGTAGTCACATATTTTGATCATAATTCAACTAGTGTTTTTAGGTAGGTACACTAATTTGTTGCATTGTTTAGTCTCTTTGGTATAGCGGTCCGTGGTCGGACTTGACTTCTTGAGGTCCCGAGCTCGATTCCTTGGTAGAGCCTGGGTCGATCAAAAAAATATAGAAAATGTGTACTTTAAATTAAAAAAAATATATATAAAGATAGGAAACAAATAGTCGAAAGATACGCACTTGCGAAATGTTTCGTATAAGAAGCCTCCGAAAGCAAATTTGTGAGTGATTTATTTGTACGTAGTGGGATTTTAAGTTTGTAAGTAACTCTGGAACAGCAAATAAGCGCCAGTAAAATTGGAATGTCGTACGGACGTGACTGGAATGGTATTGGCACATCTCCCGAATTCCCTAACGTGCTTAAGTTTAATAGTTCCCTGTATTCTGCACTTGACTGTACTTTTCGGAGCTTATGAAATGCGGAAACGCGAATGTACCGCGACGGAGATTTATTAGATTTTTAACACACGTAGCGAAATATGAGATATATTTTTCTTGTTTTATGTGAGAGGGTAGCGAACAAGCACACAGCACAAGCAATACGACTTTCCTGGTGGTGAGAGATAACCATGGCCTATAGATGTTACTGATGTGGCGTTCTCCTATGGCCGGAATGTTAAACCTATTGAGTCTAACGACTGCCCTACCCACCGGACCGGTACATGACAGAGTTATTACGGCGGCAGGATTGGTAAGGCGTTGGATTAGTACCCAGGCAAGTTGCTGTGCAGCACTCTTTAAATTTTTAACCTCCTTCAGTTATAAGTTTAAGTGTTTTTAAGAATTTTCATCGGTTTCTCTGTCATTTCTAGAACGATTTTTTATTTTATTTGAAAGAACGTATCTCTGAAGTGTTTCCATGGGAACCACGTCTAAAATCGAAAAAATACTACATTTTTGTGTAAAAGACTATTATGATATTGGGGTTTTTGCAGTTTACTGCGCTTATATTTTTATTTTCAAATACGGAAACGGAACACGGATTTTATAATAATGAGACTTACATATCACATTTTTGGTTTGTGTAAATCTTGTTAATGCATTTCAAATGTTTTTTTTTAATTTATAAGAGAGCGAACACGCAGCTGGCTGTCCATATGGATATCTCCATAAGGAATAATCCCCTAAAGAGATCGTAAATGTTAGTGGCAAGTCGCTATCTAAAGGCCGCCGACCGAGATCTTTGTCTCTGAATGTCTAATCTACCCTGTAGCACTAATACTACAAATTGGAAGCCTGCTTTAGCCTGAGACTTTAACATTCTTTTGCCTAAGCAAAATTGACCATCTAGGTACTCTACTGTTGGAATAGGTACCTACATACTACTTACAGAACACAACAATTAGTAGTACCTACTGACATTACTTTCTGAACTCTACCATTAAATTTTGATAATAGTATTAGTGAGAAATAAGTCGATTATTTACAAGCTCCCCCGTAGAGAGTCAATTATTCTAAATAAAAAATAATCTCCATAAATAATTAACAAAAAAATCCATACTATAACAAAGTTCAAACGTAGACTTTCAAAAAATTAACGCCTGAAAGACTTACATAACAGGGGATGAAAGTTTGTATGAATATCGTAACTATTAAGCTAGAAACATATCAGCCGCGGTTTACGAGCGCGACTTACAAGTGTGCCATGCCGTCCGCGGACTGTGACGGCTGACGAACATCCAGCGCGCTAGATATCTTTCGGACGTCTGGCGCTCCGTCAGATTCTGTTTCTGGTGCTTTGTTTTAAACAATTAAAAATTTTTTTTACAAATACGGCCAAGATGTACAAATAAGGTAAAGGTAAAATTTTAAACGATTAAAAAATTGGTTTGCATGAATGTTTAACAATAAGTACATATTGTTCGTATACACTTCTTTTGTACTCTAAATCTATAGTATTTCCCCAAATACCATATTGCGAAACTGAAGAAACATACCCATGATAAGCTAAGAGAGATGCATTCAAGCCTGCTACTTCTCTTATTCTTCTCAATACATATCCAGTACCTATCAATTTTATTGCATTGGGAGTCAATATGTGATTTCCAATTGCAATATTTATCAATTTTAATTTAAATATGTTTTTTTAGTTTCTCTATAATGTGCTTGAAATTCAACTAATTTCGTTTACGTAAAATTTATTTTAAGATTATTCTCATGTGACATTCTTGATCGTGTAGACGGTAACGTAATCAAAAAGGCGATCATTGCACATTTAACAGTAGCTATAAACAGGATTTGAAAACATGCAAACGAAATAAAATTGCCTAGTGACGCACTGTCTAGTAAAAAATGGACAATATGTTTACATCCGTGTGCATCTATGATGATAACTAGCGCCGTAGCCAAAAGAACCGTGGTACAAGTTGCAAGTGGACGCGAAATATTAGGTATTCCACATCTACGCGAGGAACTTTCAAGCATGCACAGCGAAAGCACGACGTCCGCCGACGTCCGAACGCTCAAAGTCACGTCCGCGACTGACGTCCGATAGTTTGCGCGGCTCAGTGTAGTTTAATTATCTAGATACCCTGTAAGTCGCAGCTGTCAGACGCGTTCATCAGCCGCGTTCGATAGTTTGTTTCCAGCTTTACACGTTAACGAAGTCGCGAGCAAACAGCTAGTACGTAATAAAAACTTTCTTTATATCGGGTCTCCTTGCTTCGGGAATAAGCGTAGTTTTATTTAAATATTCAGAAGTTAATTCTTACGTTTCAGGTCACGTGCCCTGCAGCGGTGTTCGTAGCAGACGTGTGGGACCCGCCCAGCATCCGCCCATCATCACCAGCGTAACTTGTAAGGGTGTAGTTATACAGAGTACCGCAACAGTTTTCCTGTGTTTCACTTAAACTGTTACTTTAGTACACTAGGCCAAGCTAAAACGCGCAAAAAATAACAAACTAGTTTAATTTGTGTTTAAACAATACTAGTGGTAATTCTGCTGAGCACCAACTAAACTTATTTTAAGTATATGCTATCTTTTTTCCAGTGAAACAAAATGAATGAAATCGCCTCTGTGGTCTAGCGGTTCAGTTGTCGGACTTGACTGCGGAGGTCCCGGGTTCGATTCCCGGGTCGGGCAACAAAAAGAAAATTTGGTTTTTCCAATTTTCTAATAAAAAAAAACGTTGCTCGGGATTTGATATGTGCCCGGTTAGCGATAGGCTTGCTACCTATCACATTGTGGGACTTAGTGTCTTCGGCTAGTCGTGGGTGCCCTAGTTGTGCCTCTGCCTACCTCTTCGGGGATATGAGTGTGAAGATACTCTGAAACAAAATGAAAGAGATGTAATCATGAAGCTATGACTGCTAATGCAGGTTACACTCCTAACAATGGCATTTCCAAATATTGCTGACTCACTCTAGTCATCGACCTCTTTTTCGTTTGACTTTGTTAATTGACATCATAAGATGTTTAGAAAGCTGTATTATATATGTATAGCTGTATATATGTGTATAGCTGTATATGTTATGTAACTTTTTAACATTCCAGTTATGTCAGATTATTCCGAACATGTCAACTGGTAACTTTTTAATTAACATTTTCCAAGGAATATAATAAAATTCAGTAGAAATGTCATATACAAACTAATCTGACAACGCTAAACGTGTTTTTCTCTTTCTAATGCTATTGTTGGAAGAAGATAGCGATTACATAAAATTAGTTTAGTGAGTGCGTAAAATCTGTTAATACAACTAATTGATGTTTGCTTTTATTAATAACTATCATTTTGAGAAGACTTTTCTGTATAAGACGACAGTCCATGCAGTGCTATTAGAAAAGCATTATATTCTCGATTGCTTCTTTGAACTGTGCAGCTATAGGGCATGAATATCGACGTAATCGATAACACAGGAATTAGAAGTTAAGGCACAAGATTTGAGTTCTCGATAGCTCACAAAGTTAACGAACGATTGCGAAAAACGAAAGGCTGCAGATTCAATTCATTTTTTATTTGAATTATTTCTTCTTTTACAAATTGTGAACGCATATTCTTTTTTCAACTGTACACAGCAACTTTATAAATTAACACTAAGTTTAGGTCATGAATCTATACTTCGAATAGATTCCCTTTGTTAGGTATTTTAATGTCAGATGGATGGCCCAGCAAGTAGATCGATAGATGAGATAATTTGTGTTCTTGGGTTAAAACTTTAACCTCCGACGGATACGGAAATGTGTAAGTTTGACGTGTCTTTACGTATGTGCGTGTGTGTGCGTCTATGGCAACTTTTGAACGGATAAACGGATTTTGATGCGGTTTTTTTCGTTACAAAGGGAACTTGATCGAGATAGTTTTTTAGCTACATTACCTGTAGCTAAAAAACCTGTACCTGAAGAAACCAGGGGTTACTGATTTTTTTAACTTAGTGCTATAAATGAAATGTAAACTGAATACATTTACCAGTGACTTGCCCCATTATTAATAATATTCTATCGATGTATAAAATAAAAATAAAGTCCCCTTTTCATTGTAACAAAAATTATATAGTGACATTTCAAAATGTTAATAATGCTCTACATCAAACCGCAGCTTAATTGTGTATGTAATAGGCAAATAAGGTCGGAAAAAACACGATATTACTATGACGATGATATCAATGGAATAATACAGCTTTGAAATGTCACGCTAAAACCCTCGTAGTGAATTTTATAATGAAATTGCAACATACATATACAATAATAGATTTAAACAATTATGGTGCCCTTTTAAGACGTGACTTTACTTTTAATTTGAAATTTTTAACGTACTGAAAACAGGATTTCACAATTCGTCTGTTTGTTTGTTACACGACAGTTCGGCCAATGAGGAATCGATTTTGATTGTTCTTTTTTCGAAAGTTAAGTCATGATTCAAAGGTGGTCCTGTATAACTTTGATTAAGATCCGATTAGTGGTGCTTGAGTTTTCTAGTAATTAGGTGATATGGAGTCGACTTTATGCAGTTTTGCTGTGCTTACTGTATATTCATTTAATTATAATATATTATATAGTGTAACGCTCGCTGACCGCATTCGTAATCGCAAATTCTCAGTGAGATCCGAGAAAGAGTGAGATTGAAAGAAAGTGTTGGTGTTAAAATGCGAAAGGGCATGCTCCGCTGGTTCGGTCATGTGGAAAGAATGACAGAGGAAAGATTGACAAAGCAGATATACAATGCGAATGTGGATGGATATAGGGACCCGGGGAGACAAAGGCTGAGGTTTCACGATCAGATCAATCGTATATTATCCGAGGGTGGTATCAAGAGTCTCCAAAATCGGCGTGTTTGTATGAAAGGGGTAATGAATGTGAAGGAAGCAAGACAGGCTTGTCAGGATCATGAGGTCTGGCACTCGATACTCTCTGCCTACCGCTTAAGGGACTTGGCGTGAAGATGTGTATGTATAATACGGTATATGTCTAATTTTTATTTTTGTGTTCAATCGAATCACCCCTAAAAAGATATCGGTGTAAGAATCACTCAGTTATTCTAGAAACTCCCTGAGATATCGCAACTTCAAAATCAAATGTTTGTGTTCGAATGTGACGTCACGTTAGAAGACTACGCAGCACACATGAGTATTGTTTGATAGAAACTAATAGTTGCGATTACGGGAGTGGTATAACAAAATTGCATGGCATATTCATTTTTCATATTATTTTTTAATAAATTAATACATTTAAAATGGGTTCAACTTCATCTTTCAATGATCATAAAAAAATTAAACCCGATATGATTTAAAAATAAGTCTTCTCTTTCTTTTTGCACATTTTTTTTGTTAAACTGCACTTTATGCACAAGACAAATTATATATAGGTCATTTAGCCTGTTAAAAGCTATTAAGGGACTAGAAACTGTCAAAAGAAGCTAACAAAGGACAAAGGGCCAAAGATGTTGCGTACTTTTGTAGGTACGAACAATCAATTGTCATTAAATTGCAGTAAATTTCTGCTTTAAATTGTCCATTTCGGTATAATATTCAAATAGTTTGATTTTGTATAAAAATAGAATCTATACTTGCTATCGTCGGCACTTGGTGGAATTCCATTGTATATACACGTTTTTGGAGTAACAGTAGTTTGGAGAAATCAGTAACATCTAACTAAATAGGTATTGAACGTTAAATCAAAAAAGTCCTTTTTATCTTTAGTTTCAAAGCCCTGATGATGCTGTAAAAAGTGAAACCGGTTGGCTAGAAAGTGTTAAATAAGGTATACAGTGGATAAGTACAAGTGTTATCTCCAAAAAACGTGTATATACAATTGTATAAAAATACCTTTATCCGAATCCCCGAAGAGCTAGGCGGAAGTACAACTAGGCCACCCACGTGTAGCAGAAAACACAAGTCCCATTATGTGATAGGTTGTAACCTACATTTTTTTGCCCAACCCGGGACCTAACGAAGTCCAACACTTGACGACTAGACCATTGAGACGATTTTACACTATTTTATAAGAAAAGATAAAATGGTATTCAGAATTAGACAATTTAATCATATATGGCTTTGATAGAGCATCTTGTATAGAAGACAGCGGAGGTAAATGTCTAGTACAGGGTACATACGTCGCGTGTTCTGAAGTTACGAATCGTTTTATTAACACGCAAGACGAATTAATATAAACGTAACAATACATGTAGAGATTTGGTGTTAGAACACGAAGCACAATAATTTGTGGTGTCTAATATACATTTTATGGATATTGTCAATGTTGAAAGGAGGAACGTTTTGAACATGAATATAATAAAGTTTATAACTCGACCATGTGTAACTTTTTAGTGAATTGTGCCCTTTATTATATTTGAAGTAGTAAGAAAATAAGATATGAAAATGCTGTTAAAGATCATGAACGTTTTGAAAATCAAGAGAAATTAATATCACAAGTAAGGGCGTAGCCAGGTTACTATACAGAAGAAGGCAGATAAAGAAAATCCTAGACTCCCTAATAATTTAAAACAAAATATGTAAGCCAGAAGGATGTTTGACGAATATCATTCTACGCGGTTCTTCACAAAATATATTTGAAACTTCTCCTTCAAATTCATCTTTTTTTCTTGGACAAATATCCATTTTTAACATTTCTAGCCCGTCTAATAGATTTTCGGTCATTAGAACAGTTGCAATTCTATGTGAACTATCTTCATGCAGCTGCTCTCTTCTGCTCCTACCTAGCTACGCTTATGACCATAAGTTGAATTTCTTTTATAGTTAACACGCCAAAAATCATAGCCATGCGAATAATCTTGTTCCATAATCGTAATCAATTATTACATAATCTTTTCATGTTACGGAACAACTACTTACTTTTCTAGACGTCTGTTAATTAGTAATACGAAAAATGTAAGCAGCTGAACATGAGGTACCTATAGAATCTTTTTAGAAACAAGTCTAAAACACAAAATTAAGAATGTTTTTGACGGAATAATAAAGCTGGGCACATACTATTACCGGACTCGGCTTACAGACGCAGCTTACAGCCGCGACTGTTAAATGTGTACATGCCTACCGCGGACGCCTTCGGTTGACAAAAACATCTGGCGCGCCAGATATATTTCGTACACTCAGGGTCACTTCCACGACTTACATCCCCTAGTTTACAAGGCTCAGTGTATTTTCACTCTCTAGATGCTCTGTAAGTCGCGGCTGTCAGCCGCATCCGTCAGCCGCTTACCATAGTATGTCTCCAGCTTGACAGATTCTATACTTAAGCTGGAAATACATTTTGCTGCGACTGATAAATGTGTACATACCGTCCGCGGACGCTTTGGGCTGACAAAAATATACGGTGCATCAAATATCTTTCGAACGTCCGAGCGCTCAAGGTCGCATCCACGACTTACGTCTAATAGTTTGCAAAGCTCAGTGTACTTTCATAATAATAAGTCCGTAATCCGTGTCCGATAATATGTTTCTAGCTTTAGTATCAGTCTCTGTTTTGTTTATTTAATTCCTTGACAAGTGACGGTCTATGAATATATTAGGTAAATGAAACGGTATAAACTTCGTCTTGCTCAAAATTTTGATATCCATTCATGTTCAACAAGAGATTTTAGTCGGTTGTTAGTTATTAAATAAATTTTGATAAAATTTGTATGCGATACATATTTTGTGATTACGACTTACGAGCTGACCAAGCTAACAAGA
>NJDC01003556.1:61035-104694 GCA_002245475.1 Calephelis virginiensis
TAGACTCTACCATGCGGTGAAAAATGCCTATTACTTATAAATTAGCAAATTGAATTTCAATGTTATAAATATCTAATTTTAACTTTGATAAAATACAAAAACGTGGTTTTTTTTTCGAAACATAGCATTTCTTTTTCTTGCTCTAATCTAAGAAATTAGCTACACTAGTCATTGGTTTTTAGTGGCTATATAGATTAAACCTTGATGGCGTGATATAACGATCGATTGAAGGCAATTTGTCTTGGCAAGTCCACTTGCCACTTTACGTGTTCCATCACGTAGTTATAAGAATATTTAAAGCAAAGCACGAAACAGTTAAGTTTGACTTACACGTATCACTATCACACCTCAACGCAGCGGCGAAAGAAAGTCAAACATTGAAAATGTGCATGATATTGCTAAAGTTTGTGGAGATGAGATATGATATTGAAAAAATATGGATGTGATTGCGTTGTTACTGGGATTGCGAACACACATAAATGCTCACGAGTGCAGTCAGTTCGACATAGGCTGTGTCACCTCTGAGGTTGACAATGACTTAAATGTGATCAGTATAAATTCTACTTTACATTTAAAAATATTTTTTAAAATAATTTATTGTTCTTTTTTTATGTTATAGGAAAGCAAACAAGCAGACGGATTTCCTGGTGGTAAGAAATTCACGCCGCCTAGAGACACCAAAGATGGTAATGGTGCGTTGCCAACCTGAGGTCCGGATGTTAGGCCTCGAGCAAAAGTAAGTTTACCGGCTACCTTACCCTTCGAACCGGAACACGTCATGACGTTATGGCGGCAGGAATAGGTGAGGCGGTGATACCAATCCGGCCGAGACGCTGCGAAACTCTACCACCTAGTAAACGTTTATTTTAAAAACGAAATTGCACCTGATTACGTAGTGTGGTTGTGGTACGTATAAATCAAACCTAATCCTTCATAACAACTGTTTTTTATACAATGTCGTTTATTAAACATTTCGCATAAAAATACCTATCTCTACAACTAAACCTGTGTATAAACTTTGACATGTTGTGACTTATACATATCTCTTAACTCTTCGCTAGCTTAGACGAATAGCAATTGTGATTTAGATGCCTTTTTGCAGTGGCTACCTAGCCCAAAGGATTTGGATTGTAAATAATTTAAGGCCACTGTAGCTTTAATGTAAATAAAAATATTTAGATATAGTTAATCCCTGTATTTCCAAGGCCTTTATTGAAGCTTGGTGTTTTAAAAACACTCATATGTATTTTTGTTATACCTTTAAAAGTACTTACTACATGGACAACTAAAATAAAATGTATGTGCACATTCGACATAAACAGAAACTTGATACGAGTATTTTCGACTCTACTTTTTATGGAATTGGAACAGTGATCTCTTTATTTACTAGTACGCTAGATAGAAATATGTACAGTACAAAATGACTTCTTTGTGCTGATTTGAAGCGTCCCACTTAAGTGTCCTCGCCTAAAGTTCTAATAAGTCCTTCAAAAATTAATTCCGCGGAAACTCGCTGCATTCTTACTACAGCTATAGCTGCCAAAATGGCGAAAGTCTAGCGTACTAGGATAACAGATCTCAACGAATTAGATAGCAAACTTTGATGGTAAGAAATACCTACATATCTACAGGTATGTTATCTATAGATCTACCTACAAATAAGTAGTAACACTTACCGATTCATTTTGTATCAACAATTTCGATTTTCTGTACCTAACTGTTGCTCTACCTAAATTAACTTGTAACGTTAGATTTACCTTTGAACATCGATGACAAAGCTACGAATTACCTGCAAAAAAGGTAAATTTAAAATTCTTATGATGTTTAGTAATATTAACAATAAATAAAAGCACATAAACACTGATTCAAAAAATATAAGAATGTATTGTTATTTGTAAACAAATGTGAATATAAATAGTTATGCGGCAGTATTTTAAGAGCATTTTAAGAGCACTATTTTCGTCAATATTTAGATTTGATTATATAAAGAAGATTGATATTTTTTTCCAGGTTGATGTTACATATTTGTTACCTACTTTGTTAAAATTATGAGCAATACCCAAGTACCTAAGTATGGTTAAAATATTATACGCAAGATTATTATGCAAGTGTATATATTTTTATTATAAATTTATTAATTACATATGCATTTTCATTTAGCCCTTTTAAAGATTTAATGGAGTGAATGAATTGCTTCTCGCTCAGCATATCTCTATCAGTTCGCTTTCATACCCAGTAGCGTTACACTTAAATCTCGATTTCATGTTTACTATGAACTAAATGTTAACTGGTATTGTGTTCAAGAATACCTAAACTTAAAAACTTAATTTTAAATATCCAATTTGAATGAAATCGAGATTCGAGAGTAATCCTACAGGGGTCGACTCTGCACTTTAGAAAAAATTAGTAATAGGTACTACGTGATCGGGAAGTTGTCCAAAAAATGGAGTAAGTACACCCACCACGGAGGTCTAAATGACAAAACTCAATGACTTTTTATGTATTTGTTTTGGTCGCTAAATCTGAATGAGATTAAATTTTGCTCTAAAATTATAGCGTCTTACAGTAAAGTGCATTTTTTATCGTAATCAAGAGACATCATTTCAAAATTCTTTCATGTTCAACTCATTGTATTTCCAAAAGTTTTCAATAATTGTTTGATGAAATTTTAATTAAATACACAAAAGAAAAAATTGGTAAGGGTTTTAAGTTTTTAACATTGGCAAGATAATTTCGACGATCTCGCAAATGGGACTAGGTACTTTTTCAATTGATAAAGCTATAGATATTATAACGATACATAGAAACATGATTATTCCTTCTCTCTGAATTGTTTGTCCTGTTTTCACCCATACTAACCAGTTGATCATTTGGAATTTTTCCCAAGTCCTGAACGGAAACCAATAAATATTTTCCCTCTTCCCAAGAAAACTAATCCTGTTTCAGTTACCGGCTATCGTGCTATCCATATCCTTCCATTTTTAGAACAGTTAGTACAGCAGAAGATTTTTTTACATAAACGATAACCTTAGAAGAATATTGTTCATCCGCTATCATATAGCTTTAAACATATTTTTTTTTATGTTGTAGGAAGGCAAACAAGCAGACGGATTTCCTGATGGGAAGAAATTCACGCCGCCTAGAGACACCAAAGATGGTAATGGTGCGTTGCCAACCTTAGGTCAGGATGTTAGACCTCGAGCAAAAGTAAGTTTACCGGCTACCTTACCCTCCGAACCGGAACACGTCATGACGTTATGGCGGCAGGAATAGGTAAGGCGGTGGTACCAATCCGGGCGAGTCGCTGCGAAACTCTACCACCTAGTCAGATGTCACAGTGTAAGCCTATGCTCGCCTTTTACGAGATGCCAGGCAAGAAAGGCAGATGGTCTATTCTACAAAGGAGCCCGGACCAACACAGGGTAAATACTAATACTATAATAATACTAATATTTATACTTATTGGGTTTTAAACCTTTTAAGGTCATATCTATTATGTTTTTATACATTAAATAAGTTGTAAAACTAAAACATTAAACTCGAAAACCGTTAACATTTTTGAAAACCGAAAATTTATCTACATTTTAATAATAAAATCAAAATAAAATAAATTAAAAAACAAAATTTAAGCCCCTAAAACCGATCTGGCTCCGAAGAACTAAATTTTATGTTGCATCCTAAATCAAAGCTGGGAAGAATAAAGAGAGACTCTGAATTTTAGTTGGAGGACAAATCTGATTTATAAAATGGGATGGGATGGCTGGTTCTGGTTTTCGGGTTATATTATAGGAACGACACAAACATATCACGGTAAATGCAGAAGAATATTGCTTCTTACCTTGAAGCCGCACTGTCAAGATACTTGTTCCCGTATACCTATCTTTATGTTGAACATCAAGATGAAGGTACCACTAGGAGTTTGGCTATTTTAAAAATTGATACATCCTTCGATAATTGCCGAACGTTTTAAAGCTTTGTTCAATTATGTGATGTCTCGTGTGCAACTGTCGTCGTGATTTTTCGAAAATGAGCTCAAGTTCTCTTACTAGTCTGTGAGCCTTTATGGTCAGTTACTTTACTCTTTGTCTGTTAGGGAGCTTCGTTAGCGTTGAGCACTTTTTTGACGTTGTCTCAACAGACGTCTGCCGTCAAGGTATTTTATGACCTACCTCCATGAAGCTATTTTCCTACTGAAGGTTACATTTCTAATAGACCTGATACAATTTTCAATTTTTTTCTAATGTAGCGGCCTCTTTTCATTTCTAATTTTTTAATTGACATCACAATACTGTTTGAGACAGAGGCCGGTAGACTAAAGAGAGTCAGCAACACTTAGAAATATCATAAAGTCTTAGTTAGGAGTGCATCCTCCAGTAGTAATATGCTTCATGGGGGCAGGTCACAAAATACCTTAAGGCGTGGGGCCTTAGTCTTAGTCTTAGTCTTAGTCAGCCAGGGGGGTCATTATGTATCTCAGTTGTCAACTCAAACTGTATAAGTGTACAAAAATGACGTCATTTGTGTTTGCTATCTCTATTTTATTTCTGTTGGTCACTGGAGATAGCAAATACAAAACAAGTGATTTGACAGCGATTCGATGTACACTCATCCATTTTGAGTTGGTAACTGAGTTACATAATCACCCCCCAGAAGAGCCAATCGCCGCACTCCCCCGTTCCGTGATTACTTTAAAATAATTGCGCTCTAAAGTAAATGTCATAAGCGACAAATCACTATTTTTGACACTATAAAAGTAATTTGAAAAAAAATATAAAAACTGAAACGATTATCTTTTAGGTATAATACTTATCTATGTTTATGTTAAATCTGGTGTCGATATTTTCATAATTGAAGTAGACACATGGGTTTTGCTTTCAAAAAAGGGTTAACTTTTTGTTTTTTTCCTATCGAGCAAAGTGAAATGAATCGTGTTTTGGAAACAATAGTCTTGTAAAGCATACTAATGTTAATCTTGTGTATTTTTGTCACCAAGATCCATGATTGCTTTGTATGAAAAAAACATTATATTGCTGACGTATTTTAGCATACATGGCTGACGTTTGTCGTGATCATTATAGAGCTCGACGTCAACGAGCGTCAGCAATATTTCGAAATAAGAACTTTGTCAGGAGTGTAATCTCCAGGAATTTATAGCTTCACGTCTACCCTACACACCCACCGTTATACTGGGTTACTCTCAAAAGACCAGCAAAATTTTAGTTAAGGGGGCTAAAGCTAAAAAAACTGTGCATTTTTAATATTAATTGCCAAATTGTTATATTTTCTTTTATGAACATTCGTTTAAAATAGTCCGAGTTAATACTTCACTTGTCACGCTACGTCGAACCTAGTATGAGTCATGACGTCACCAACCTGCACATGCGATTGCAGTCGGCGTTTACGTTATAACCATGCAATTTGTATTTTGCGTCGGATAAAAATTATAATTTGCATTTTTTTATTACTTCGTAAATGTAAAGCGTTATCAATTCCCAATCCTCTCTCAAATTTTGACTGATCCTTTAAGTATTACCCTGTATAAATGCCCGAACACCCTGACACTTCAAATATAGAGAATCAGCAATGCTTTAGGCTATTCTCGCTTTAACACGAACAGCGAAGATGCTTACAAAAATAGTTGTAAGCCAGCTTGAACTTTAAAAGCGTAAGAACCAAACACGTCCCAACTTTTTTATCTAGCTCTGCTAAACAATTGTTGTATGATAGTTCACACTAAGCTGAGGCTAAACTATTCCATTATTTTTGTAAGATATTTTTGTGATCCTCCCCCCTCCCCCCTAGTTAGATGTCGTAGGATTTGGCGCAATGACTCGGCGCTCCCCCATCCCCCATGTCACAGTTTTTTTTAATGTAGTTATTTATGTTTAGTGTAAATGCGTTGAATTTACACTAAAAAGAAAAAGCTATTGGCTAATTGTTTTCATTAAAGCCTAATTTTTAAGAGTTTGTGAGAGAAAATATAATCAAAGTGTATAATACAGTTACATAGTGCTTATTCATAGTTTAGTGAGAAAATTTGATGATAATTTATCGCTGTTTAAATCTGTTGCTTACGGAAATTATTAATTCTTCTTCAGTAATCTTCTCCCAAAAGCAAGATTAGGTATGTGAGAAAAACCTCAACCCCATCCCTCATTAAATGAACGCCCCCTAAGAAGTATAGACAAAGGTTCCTAGGATGTGCTATGAGCACAAATTTACTACAGGACAAATAAAACAAATGTTGGTCATTATGTCATTGTTATGTATTTATATTTTAAAAACTTGGAGCTAAAACATTTTAATTTATATATCTAACATTAATTTTTAATATTCTCTTTTAACAACTGTTCTGATGAATCTATGTTTACTTTCACTATTTTTCTTACAAAAATATTCTTTTATGACGGTTTTGAGAAGAAACAAACATTTGAAATATATATGACTGCAGCATATCGAATTTATACGCTTAACTAGGGCTGCTTTAAGGCCTCTTTACACCAACAGTACACCTCTGTGACGTCAACTTTCAACACGCCCTTGTTGAAAGTACGCAAACGAAAAAATACAATTTTTTTATGAAATATCTTCTATGTAGATTTTGTGTTTTGAAATTCATATATTGAATAGATATTTGGCAAATATGCTTAAATGTAGCTGTGATAAAGGGCCTCTACACAATATCAACTCCCGCAACACTGTTGTGAACTTGTAATTTACAAATGCAACGTCAAATTGGGAGCAAATGCGGTTCTAAACCCATATTTACTATACCTAGTAATATAAAAAAAAACATGCCTGACCAACGAGCGTCACTACATAGTATAAAACAAAGTCGCTTCCTTTGTCCCTATGTCCCTTTGTATGCTTAAACCTTTAAAACTACGGAACGGATTTTAATGCGATTTTTTTTAATAGATAAAGCGATTGAAGAGGAAGGTTTTTATATATATTTTATACCCGGGGCGGGCCACTAGTAAAAAATAAAATAAATGCTGTATAGCTATGACAAATTGCCGTCTTATGTTTCAAATCCTTAAATGTTCTTCCTCTCTCTTATAACTTGTAGTCAATCACATTCGCAACAATGTAAGAAATAATTTACAAACAGTCCACTCATTACTATATTCTGACCAAAAATAGAGTTGAATAAATTAATGATAAATCTTCGCAAAATGCGTATACAAGTATGGTGTGTAGAGACCTTAAAGAAGTTTTTGTGAAGATCGGAAGTACTTACATTAGTTACATTGAACGCCTCCTTGGTCGAGAATACCTGTATCTATGTGATCAACATAGACGTTTGTTTTTCAAGTTTTGTGTGGTTACTACGTTCATTTTAGTACACCAATTTTTACGTATAAGTATCGTTGACTAACTTCGATAACACGCGCATATTCTTTTCTTGGATTTAAATATATTGTGTAATTATTTCAAAGATATTTATTAGATTAAGGCGAGTAACCATTATGCTAACACAGTAAAATCATAGACAGAGAGTCATCATTACAAAAACAGCGCTCATTTTTTACATGTATACTGTAGACATCTTTGAGTATTAAAAAGGTAAACTCAATGGTAAACATGTACTTACCCGCGGCGTCGCAAATAAAGTCACGGGTCTGGCAAAATGACAATTTGAATAATTAAAAATATTTTTGGAACGCTTTGTCTATATACAGTAAATAGAAATACCTATATATAGTTTAACGACAAAAGTAGCGCGTAAATCAGTCCTCTGTCTATATTTGACCATGTCGCTTTGGTGTTATTACTTATTACTTAAAGCCCTAGTGCCGTAATTTCCCTGCATCACTACTTCACATCAAGTTAAAAGGTAATTGACAATTACGAATTTTAAATAAACCAACGTTAAACAAATCAATAAATAAGTGTTAATTTTCTAACAATACAAAGAAATCAGGTATTCACTATCTATAACACAGTATCGTTATATTTACACTTTTCTTAGGGTACATTCATACATGCGATTATGCGGTCGCGATTTTTTATCTCTTCCTATTCACATGTTGTGTAACAAGAAAAATAAAACACCTGATGTATGCTTGTCTTGTTTGTCTCTTGTTTGTTCTAAAATTAAATTAGCAATGCAACAGTCCCATATATGAATGTACGACAAATATTACAGTTACGTAGACAATACAGATATAAAATAGACACTGAATGTCAAATTAAATGCTTAGTACACAATTTACACATAGGTAACTATTAATAGTTGTTATTCCAACTAAAATTATAATAGAGACTGTTATATTGTCTCTAATTATTATTTTTATTATATACCTCAGACACTGTTGGTTAAATGCCTATATATATTAAATAATATAAATAATTCGAAAGACAACTTAATATAGACTTATGTTAATTTTATTTATCTTAGAAGCTATTAAAACACATAACATGAAAACATTTATAAAATAGTGTTTTTTTGTTGAACTTTACATAAACTTGTGTTAAAAAAAGGCTACATAGACACGATTATTAGACGAATATTTTATCTGTATTTCTATTAAAATAATAAAATATATTTTCCATTTCATTTTTGTCACTTAAAGCACATTTCTAAGGTCTTACTAGATTTTGAGTAACTAGTATATTAAAATTAAGTGAACATAAAATATAGAATTCACAGCCCAGTATGTGTAATTTTCTCATATTATAGCCTATAGCTACCGCTCGTTCACGTATGCCACAAACCCCAGTCAAATGAAAAATTTCATGTTCTATACCAAGTAATTTAACAGGCGTATAAAAATCGATGCGCAGGAATAGTATTAGTGAATGATCGGAGGTGACAATTTATCCCAACCCGTAAGGGGATACACAAGATATTTTGTAAAACTGTCATTAAAATGTGAAGACGAATATACTGCAACAAAGTAGGTACTCCGTGTTGGAGAACCGCAATCCTTCGTACCGTCTAAGCGTTGCATTTATGTCGTATTTAATATTTACAACACGAGAACATCACTATAATCACTATAGACAGCAAAAATAAAGTATCCTGTAAACATCTTCCTAGGGACCATCCATTAGTTAAGTATTTCTATGTATTAGAATCGTTGACTAGCACCCATAACACAAGCATATAATTTGCATACTTTGGGGTTAGATTCAATTTGTGTAATTTGTTCAGGGATATTTATTTATTATTATTAATATGTCACAAGTTCGGGCGAGGCCCCATTATCGCTTTCCTGTTATCTAATCCCAAAGTTGCGATGCAACGCAGCACAAAGCACCAATGGGGCCTCACCCTTACATGTCGCAACAAGTAGGCAACACCCCTTTGCTAAGTTTAAAAAACGTTTCTGCGTTTCCTACTGTTGCCTTATTAGTAAAATATTATTACGTACATTAATAGTGATATTTTAATTTAAAATTTATCACCATGCTATAAATTTTAAATCATGATGGAGATTGACCAAGGTCAACTTTTTTGTAAAGTTTGACGTACCCATTTCTTTTGCTCGTTGCACAACTGCATACCGGGCTATGAATGTGTGGCGATCTAGAAGCGCCCCAGGTGCAAAACAAGCAAATATCACGACACAAATAATGTAAATTAATTAATTTAAAAATCATCCAAATGTCATATTTACCTGATAGAATTTACAATACGGAAATGTAGATTATTTTGAACTGGACGGCGAAGCAATGTTGTAATTTTTAAAGCATATCTCATATCGAGACATTTTATCTTAAGCTATCTAGAAAAAATAGTGCAGAAATGGTCCTAAGTTACGCCTTGAGCTTTATGTACAGTACGGCATTGGCATATGTAAGAATGTTTTAATAAAGGCAACAAAAGTCCATCTCAGTCATCGCATTGTTGGAAAAAGTCTATCATGCCTGGCTAAAAACTGAATGCCTCAGCAATAACACGGATTCATCATTGACACAGTCAAAACCGCAAGGTGTAACACACTAACGCCTCATCTCCGCGCGGTGACATTTTAAAATTAAAATCCATACCACTGCACACCGGAGCGATATCCGGTACAGTGTGTTATCCGCCTTACGCTTCAACACATTTTGGTGTTTGACGTCCACATCAACATGAGGCATTTGCACGTGTTTAAAATAAAGACTTTCACTAGTTAGTATCAATTTGGACTATCCCTAATTATGCCAATGAATTTTTATTATTATCAGTGCAGCTCTAGCAAATACCGTTAATTTTGAATGAGCAAAGACAAATGTCGATTGGAAAAGGATGGCCTATCTACTTACTTCTTAATTTTAGGCAGTGGCATTCTTTATAAGTGTGGGTAATTTATAAATAAAAATTAATATCTATTCGACGAGGAAATAAAATAATTAGGATAGATTTTTCTCTTTTTAACCAAATAAATTTCTTTACAGCAACTGTCTTTAAAATAACATTTACACGACAGTGTTTTTTCAACAGCTAGAAATTTGTTTTTAAATCAATTTTAACTAACGAAACTTTAGCACATTCAATGATAATACGTTAATATAGTGGTTACATATTTAGGACATTGGAAAACAGATCAAACAATATGTTAATTAAATTGGTATAAACCTTTACAATTATTATATAAGATATCACTAAATATATTCTTAAACTAGGATTAGTTTTATACACAGACCCTAAGCTTGCCGAAGTCGTCGTAAAAAGTCATTCAGTTGAATTTTAGGAAAATTCGCCTACTTACATTCAAGCTCTTATTTGTGTGTAGATTTAGACAAAATGCTATATTTTTGGATACCAGTGAATGAAAACAAGAAACAAACATTTTTGAGACCGAAGAACACATTTTGAATTTTCATTCATTGTTTCTAAACTCAAGCACGTATTTACGATACAAATGTTATACAATGCCATAGAGTGTTCAACTCTCCCGTCATACATATTGAAGATATTATTTTAGAAATTTCAACCGTTCTATGATTTTTCCGTTCACTGGCCAAAGCGAGTACAAATTCTTGGAAGTTCCTGATTTCATACAATATTTTTTACAGTTTAAATACATATAGTACTTGGTGTGCTTGCATAGATCCTATTTTTAATAGTAAAAGTTCAAATACCGCATATTTCTGATGGCGATCATATTTTAAGTTTATCACAAATCGCACAGATATAGACCGGTACTATTTTTCTTCTTTGATTAAGGTCTAACTAAGCAGAACTCGTCCCAAGTTAACACCATTAACATCTTTGTTAAAACAGAAAATTTTCTTTCCGAATTCTGAAGTCTTCAATTCCGAAATAAATTCTTCTTCCATTGATGTCAGTCTCTTTTCATTGATGAATGATGATACAAAAACTGTTAGATGACATCACTTTGGGACAATCAGATGTCAGATGGAATATTACATCAAGTATATATAAAGCTATATTACTATACCGGAGGTTACACTTCTGTTACTCTTGGACTTTGGTTTCGTGCACATTGGAAATGGATATTTATTTTAGGCATTCTTAAACACAGTACTGGCGGATTATTAACATTTAGTTTACAAAAAAGTAATGAATACAATAAAATAATTTATTGTTTATTATGTTAATAATTCGCTTATATTGTATTCAAGAATACCTAACTGACATATCCGATTCCAATTAGCACGATATCGAGGCTCAAAAGTAACCCCACGGATGTCATTTAAAACATTGCTGACTTTTTCATTTACGGGCCTCTCTTTCATTTTGACTTAGTTAATTGACATCACAAGACTCTTTGAAAGAGAGGCCGGTAAATTAGACAGGTTTTTTGTGATAGGATATCTAACAAAAACACGGCTCTACTGATGGGGAGAGATAATATAAGCTACAAACACCATAGATGTTATAGATGTTGAGGTGTTAGGGATCCACTATTCTAACCAGTATGAATTGCAGCACGGCTCTCTACCACCAGTGGTCTTGTTGGCAAAGATCTATTGAACATTTGCTCGCCTCTAAGAGCTGCTTAGCAGGAAGATAGATATCTATTCTGCAGACGCGAACCAACACTGGACAGCAACATTTGGAAATGACATAAGTGAGTCCTACTGAATCTCATCTCGATATCGTTCGAATTAGAAATTGGAATCGTATTCATTTTAGGTACTTTAGTACACAGTACTAGCGGATTAATTACATTTAGTTACAAATAAATTAAAGGATTCCGATAAAATAATTTATTGTTCACTATTAACTAAATGTTAATAATTTGCCAGTATTGTGGTCAAGTACCTAAAATGACATACTCGATTCTAATTTCCAATATTGCATGAATCGAGGTTCAAGAGTAATCCTACCATGAACGCTTATACCAGTATTATTTCCATGTTGCTAAATGTCGACTTATATATATGCAACTTTATGCCATACGTGTTAAGGTTGTCTTTCTCCAATGACAATAAGTATTATTAAAATAATATGGTTTTAAGAGCTTATGGAAACCCCCCAGGTTTTTAATATGAATATAACCTTCAGTAGTAATACGGTTTCATGGGTATAATACAATTTGATTTTACAAATGTGGCGATAAGGCATCTCTACTACAAATTACAGCAGTTGCGGCTCCCACTTCTACTTCCTCAGTAATCGAGCAACTTGATGTTCAGGTAACAAAAATATGCCAAAAACCCGAGAATATTTACATTTGTTACAATATCCGTTGTAGTCAAGTCTGCAAATTGATTAAGGACGATTTTATGTGACTATTGAGTGTTAACTATATTTCTTACATTTTTTTATAAAATTAAAATTAATACTATGAATGTATTTAAACAAAGAAAATTGACCATAACCTATATAATTTCAAACGCATTTAATTAGAAACAACTAACATGTTACTGTGATTCACACGATTTTTGGCATAATATTCTTTTACACCGATACTGTTTAGTCTCATATTGGTATAGCAATGCAAACATATCCCCTTACTCTACTTGGAAATTATTGTAAGGGCGTCAGATACTTGTGTTGCTTACTGTACATTGATGTGATAATAAGGGGATTCACTGAAATTCGTCATCAGAACTGAGTAGTGTGGTCTTCTCGTGGTAGTTGGTGGCGGGGCCGAGGGCTTGGTGTCCGACGGTGGCGAGCCGCTGCGGCGGAGGCCGGGCCGCCAGCGCTGCGCCTTCCTCCGCGCCGCGCTTGCCCGCCTCCGCGCCGCGCATTACTAAGTCAAACCCAACCGTTAATATTTGACCGCCTCGTTGGTCGAGTGGCTAGCGTTCACGCCTAACTACGCCGACCAACCGCTAGGCTCGGGTTCGATTCCCGACGGGGGCAGGCATTTGTGTGATGAACATATAGATGTCAGCATTTCCGGATCTGGGTGTTTATTAAATTTATTCTTGTATCTATTTAAGTATTTATATTTATTAGTATCGTTGACTAACACCCATATCACAAGCATATAATTTGCTCACTTTGGGGTTAGATTCAGTTTGTATAACTTGTCCAGAGATATTTATTTATATATATATAGTGATTTTAGCATTGAAGATTGCCCGGTTCCGATTTTCAAGAATCGAGTCGATTTGTTTACGGACGGTAGTATTCTGTACGACTAGTCACATTGTTAACAACGGGCGCTCGTTTTCGATAGTTAACTTTGAACTTAAATTTTTGTTGTACTTATATCAAATCTACACTAATATTATAAAGAGGAAAGGTTTGATTTTTTGTTTGTTTGGAATAAATAGGCTCCGAAACTACTGGACCGATTTCAAAAATGATTTCACCTTTAGAATGCTACATTATCCCTGAGTGACATAGGCTTTGTTTCATCACAATCGGTGCAGAAGAAGCCAAGTTACACAGGTGAAACTGTGTGAAACTGCTAGTCGTAAATAAACACCAAATAAATAATTGCTAACTTATTTAAAACACGAAAAAAGAAGACTAAATAGTGTCTTATTAGTTAAAAATATAGAACTGCACATGTATGTGTAAAGACCAAATTTAAAAACATTCTATTACTATCTGTACTAAAATGGTAGTAACTTTCGAAACCTATGTCAAAAATACAATAATCTTAAAAATTAAAAGTAGGAAATAGCTATCAATGCACGAAAAATACAAACACTTTTATAGCATTTATTAATAAACATTCCTACATGCAAGCAAATTAATCAAAAGCAGCCAAATGTTATTATTAATACTTACCTCTATCAATTTCATACGCATGATGTCATGTGCTTATAATAATAGGCGTTGTTTATACTGTTCACATGCTCATGATGTTTCTGTCATGCGCGAGTCCAATTAAATTTAGATAAAAGAGTTCAATTAAAATGTGAAAAACATACACTTGCAATCCGAAACGAAACATTTTCATTTGATCTTAATTTTTTTTTCTAATTTATATTTCTTGTTTCGAACTAAGAACAGATAATTGAAATACCGAACGGCTTTTAATGTTTTTTACAGAACTTGACAACAAAAAAAAACTAGTAAGAAAAAAATATATTTATTCAAGTAACACTGTATACTTTCTTTGACATTTCATTTGTTAAAGTTGCTGTAAAATTATTGCCAAATAGGTAATAAACTAATTAAGACTATTTTAGGCTGGAAAAAAATACCTTTTACTGTAGTTCTTCTGTTTTAGATATTTGGTAAAAAAAAAAATAATTGGGAAAAAAATCAAAATCTTATCGATAGATAGAAACATTTATTAGTGATATGCCAAATACAAAAATTAACAACTTTACAAAATACTTGAGAATAGTAAAACTAAAATATAATATCCTTAAAATTTTAGGGGAAAAACGAAACATCTTTAGTTTACACATAATGTATCAAAACTAAACGAATTCACGTTTCGAAATCTCTTTTAGGCGCGCATACATACAAAGCGTATTATATTTATTATACTTTAAATACAACGAAAACAATGTAAAAAATATGTTACTTTTAATTAAGTACATTTTAAATTAGACAACCTTATATATTTTACAAAAAATAAAAAACTAGCATCACCTAACTTAATAAGCTTTTTACTACTGAAAGTTGAAAAAAGTGGGAAAAAAATAAACTAGGCTTATGGTAGACGATAATTATTATTATTTTAAGGTACTACTGTTGAATGGCAATACAGTCTGAGCTCAAATTATGTTGATTTAAATGATATCATGCAAAGAGAATTACTATTAAATATAATGACAAGAAAACATATCTTACAAAACTTCAAAATATTTTATAATTATTTCTAATACAGAAGTGAAAATTATTTAATATGCGAGGGATTTATTAAAAAATATTTTAGTATATGAATCATATCCACACTTGACAACTTTATACCGAAAATATAGTTTTTTTTTTGCATGAAAAGCTATAAAAAACTTAATTTTAGCGAGAATTTTGTTTTTATTTATTTTTTAGATTTTTTTATTATTGTCTAAAACTTTTTATACATTATTATTAATAGAACGCTAGCCTAACAACTATATTAACCAAGTCACTTTTTATGAATTTAACTTTGAACAGAAACAGGATTCTTTACTACTTTCAAATTAAAAAGGCATGTCAATTTAGTTAAGTTCAATTTTTAATAGTAGAGAAAAACTTATACTGAACGAATTAGGTCAAAAAGAGTTTACCAATGATATTAAACGGTTATAAAACATTATGCAAAAAAAATACAAATCTTAAACCCGGTATAAGATAAAACATTAAAATATTGAAAAAAAAAAAGATATAATTAAGATAATGAAATGAAGTTTTATATGAGCACTAGCAGGTCCGTCTACGGTGGGTGGTAAAATTCAACCCTCGTTCTTATAAAAGTACACCTTCAATAGTATCTCTTGTAATTATACTATAATTAATCTTCCAAAAAAATTAATCTTCTAAATCAATATAAACACAATGAGTACCCATTGTGAGTCGATATTTATTATTTGGTCATGCAATATTCTCTTGGATGAAAAACACGGTAACATATTAATGTTAGGATAAAAGAGTATATAAATACTACGTAATCAGAGCGGGACTTCGATAGATACATAGCAAACCCGAATTTGTATAAAGTTTACTTGAAAAAGTATAACCCGTATAATTTGAAAGTAAGTCTAAAGGCGTTCAGATATAAGGCAACTAGTGTCATATGATTTGGGCGAATAAAAAACATAGCAAACTTATTTTTTTTTATATGAAAGTTACGCCAAACTGGGTAGGATATTATAAGTGCCAATTCTACTGCGTGGTTCTTCTTAGTAGCTACAGGGTCAACGCACTTCTTAGACCAAAATTACAAAACTGACTGACATGACTGACTGACTGTCACATGAAGTTTTTTATGTGATATGAAAGCGGGTCAGCACATCTCTCCTGAAGGTAAGAGATAACGAAAAAACTGACTAAGGGTGTACCATAAACTATAATTAATATAACATTGTAGATTAATTTTAATATCGTTCGTTGATTAAGTTATCTCAGATGCAAATAAAATATATAGGACGGTACAACCGGTATATTTTTTTATAAAAAAACATACATTTCTAAAAAAAGGAGAAAAAGTAAACTTTCGTTTAAGATGAATATGTTTTGTGAACTTCCAAATACTCTATATTAGTATTATAAATCAAATATCCTACCACCAACTTTTACTATGTCAAAAGAAGGGTCAAATAGTAAAATGTTTTTTATTATTTCGTAAAAAAAAAGGATTGATATGCTCAAAGTTGTATGAAAATTCTGTTTCATTAGCGATGTTTCTCATGCTCAGTATACTTACTTAAGTGATATTTGTTACAGACAATGTTTTATTTTATAAACTTCCAAATCACTGAAGTTATGACTAACTTCTAGATTTGAAGTGAGACTTTATATCAGAACTTAGATTAAATTAATTATACTACTTCATTAATTTACTCATTTTTATAATTGGATAATAAGATTATTTTGAAATAAAGTTATGAATTTTTATTTTTATATACTTACTTCTTGTAAATAACAGTAATTACAAAAATTATATTTTTTTTACACTTATTTTCCTTTTTCATATTTTTAATATAATTATAATATTACAATTTATATTAAGGCACCTCTACATGACTGGTAAATTCTAATTTAATACGTTGCCTGTAACATGATATAATTATGCGTCTTTAGTATTGATCTTTGTGTACTCGGTATGTTAAGTTATTATTAGGTAAGTTTATTATATGTATGGACAGACAGACATCAATGCACTTCATGCAGAGCACAGCTATGGCCGAGCTTAAAGTTTTTCATAAGGCAGGTGAGAAGTGACATCTGAAAGAAAATAAACCAAAAAAAATAAAAATACCGTATTTAACAATTATTTATTTTGTCGTTATAAAGAAGACTATCTATATTTTTGTGTGAAAAAAATGTTGTATTTTTTGCAAAAAATATTATGTTAGTGTATGTGCCCATTCTCGTAGATTGTGATAATTAAAAATAATAAAACTATAATCATATTTATTTATAAATATATAAATAGTTATGATGAGCCAGTGTATAGTTTGCGCGAATCAATTGTTGTGTCTAATAAGCTGTTATGTCTAAATTAAACTATCTATAACTAGCTATGCGCGCGGTTTTTAACATTTCCTTAATGTTACCAGATACAAGGTAATTGCCGACGAAGTACGGTAATTTTCGAAAATACTGTCTACGGCACTGTGATGCTACCGTAGTATTTTCTGAAGTATTTTTAAGTGTAATTTACGTTTTAGGTACATTTTGTAACTAGTTTTAAAAACACCACTTCCTTTGTGAAATATACGTGAAACTTAACGCAATAAATACACTTTCAGATGGAATATTAAATTTATTCTGGTAACTATATACGTATTATATAAAAAGTGAAAAATAATAGCCTCATAGTTTATATTAAAATTACATTTAGGATGTTAACATTGTTTTAAAACCAACATTAACCTTAAAAAAGTTTTAACCCTGGATAAACAAAATAATATTACGAACATTAGACATAACAGCTTTTTGAACGTGTTGCTACAAAACATATGTGACGTTGGATTTATATTCTTTCGAAATAAATAATGAAAAAAAAACTAAACGTTAAAATAATGAGCAGAATACTGTTTGTATTTGAATAAATGATCAATGAATGAAAATAAAGAAATAGCACAGAAACACGCCATTTAAACTTGACAATTAATATCCGACCAAAATAAAGCAAAGAACAGGCCTAACCACCCAACAACACTTTTATAGCCTGCCAATCCCCCCCCATAATAATTAATGGGGGTGCGTTAAAAATGGTAAATTTTAAGATGACACCGTAAGGGAGGGCCTTCTTATTAACGTGTACTTTTCGAGCTTAATTTTGTCTGATTTAAAAATAACAAAAGAAAGATGTAAACATGTAAAATCCAAACTCTAATATTAAAAATGCGAAAGTCTGTATGTTTATTTTTGGGGAAATTTTGTATGCATATAGTTATTCATGCATATAACTATAGATCTGAGTTCAAACATAGACTAATTTTTTTTCAAATTTAATTTGACTAACAAATTAACAAAGCATCCTTCAACACAGACCAGTGGATATTTTCAGTTCAGAAATAGTAAATACACATGTTATCTACTTTACCCTACTCCCCTCTTCGGGATCGTGATTTTTGTCGATCCCATCCCATCCTCGAACCTCACGTGACTAAAGGACAACCCTTAAGCAGTTGCAAGAAATACACTATACGAGTAACTTATCAAAGCTTTTTAAAAACGAACGCGCAATCATTTTGTTGCTTTTACATTTTTTACTTCAGCGATTTATTTTGGTCGTAGCTACAATAAGACAACCTCTATACTATGAGGGCACACGTTAAAACTAGGCTAACCTCTTTTTTAACGTACGCTCAAAATGCTAGCAAATCAAATGCTAAATAAATTTAAAGAAAAAGCACGGGACATGCTATAAAACGGGACATCACTCACCCGAGCTGTACTGTGTGTACTGCTGGTACTGAGGGTGGAAGTTGTGGAATGCGTCCGTCATTATGTCCTTGGGGTTCATTGTCTCCTGGAATACATAAAAAATATGAAAAAAGTGTTGGTGTTAAAATGATAAAGGGCATGCTCCGCTGGTTAACATATGTAGAAAGAATGTCAGATGAAAGATTTACAAACCGAACGTAGATGGATGTAGGTAGCCGGGGAGACCAAGGTTGACATTTCACGATCAAATCGGTTGGATGTAATCCGGGGGTGGTATCAAGAGTCTCCAAAACCGGCGTTTTTTTATGAAAATGGTAATGAATGTGGAGGAAGCCAGGCAGGTCTACCAGGATCGTGAATGTTGGCACTCGATACTCTCTACCTACCCCGTAAGGGACTTGGCGTGAAGATATGTATATCTGTATGTGTGTATATATGCAAACGGTGGGAACATACTAGGCTAGGTGCACCTTTCATGGTTTTCCTGGCCTGGCGGATAGATACCATAGATGATATAGGTACGTCCCTATACTGTGGCCGGGATATTTCCCAACAAATGTGCAAGTCTACTAGCTTCATGGGCGCTACGGAACGTGACAATTATTATGGCAGCAGGAATAGATATAAGGCGGTGGATACCTACAAGGACAGGTTGCTGTCAAGTATTCCACAACCAGAGATTTTGTTGGTAATAACCTATTTAAACTAGACTCGCACTTACTTGCTGCCTGGCAGAAAGGCAAATGGTATATTCTACACAATTAAAAATACATTTAATGAACTTGACTTCAGTTGACAATAAAAAAAACTAAATAAATTTAAGTACGTTAAGCTTAAGTTTTCAGTTTTGGTTTTGGTTAAAACGGTGAGCACGACCAAAAATTTGGTTTCGGTTGAAAAACTTTTTTCGGTCGAACACAACTATTTTTATACAGGGTTACTTTGAAATGACTGGCCAAATTTTAATAAAAGGGGGTAAATTCTTAAATGGTAATGTATTTTAAATATTATTGAAACAGTATTTACTTTTACAAACATTTATTTAAAACAGTCCGCAAAAATGCTTGTAGTCACGCTACGTCGTACCTAGTACTACAAGTAAAGACGTCATCAGCCTGCAAATGCAACTGCGGTCGAGTGGGAACCAATCTTGTGCTTTTTTTTACGTCATAACATTTGCGTTGGATAAAATTACATACATTTTTAATTTAAATTACTTCAAAGATCGAAAGTGTGTCGTTATCGATTCCGAAACGTTTCTCAAAATTTGCTTGTTACTTTACAATGTCGCCCTGCATATGATAGGATAGTGAACAAGCGGGCAGGAAAGAACGACGGCGACTATAATTACCTTGAATGTTATTGGTGCATCACCGCTATTTTATGGTCAGGATCTTAGACTACGTGTGCAAGGCTATGGGCTAGCTGACAAGTTATAGAGGATACTCCAACAAGAAACACCACAATAGCGAGCACTACAAAAAATAAGTAATGCGGTCCTACTAATCGTGGCGAGCTGCTACACAACAATCTACTACCTCGTGATAACCGATTGTACGAGAGATACAAGTAATGTGAATGAGCGATGGGGTCGTCACACGACATACTGACCTTGAGGCTACTGGAGATGGACTGCATGGTGACGGAGCGGTGCGGGTCGCGGTGCACGCGCGCGTACACGCCCGCGGGGAACGCGTACCGCAGCGCCACGGCGGCCGCCAGCATCTCGAGGCAGATGAGGAAGTTCTGGTACCCCGCCGACACCGTGCCCGCCGTCGTGGGCGTGCCCGACGCGTCCACGATCGGAGATATCACCTCCGCCTTCTCGAGGATGGCGAGGGCTACGCCTGCAATCATCGGGGAGTTATGTCAGAATATGCTAGTATAACGGTAAGCTCATCCCCCGGGCCGAAACAAGTCATTAGTGCGACAGAAACAGGTAGAGCAGTAGATCCCTACAAGGACCAGTTGCAGCACAACACTAGTAAATTATTCATTTCAGTTTTCAATATACATTTATGTTGACATAAGATACGATAAACAGCGTGTTTGTGTTAACACTTAAGAGTAATGAAAGTGAAGGAAGCTAGGCACATTTGTAAAGATCATAACAGCAATCAACACCCTCTGTCTACCGCGCAAAGAACTTGAAGTATGTGTATCCGGAAAGATACGATAAAATAGAGTTGTATTTTATTATATTACATATAAAAAAGATGAAACTTGTGTTCCCAATCTAAATCTCTAGTTCTAGTATCTGATACTACATATAATATACCAAGTCTATAGAAAACCTGTGACTTGGATAATAAATCCCCCCTTTCTTGTGCTGTATTTTACAACATTTTGTTTCTGTGTATGAAAAAGTATCTTATTATTAATATTAATGAATTTTAATACCACCTCTAGGTTTCAGTTACTATTAATGATTAAGCAATAATTTTAACCGTTTTAGAGGAGGCACGAGCGAAACGCCTTAAAAAAAGGCTTTTTTAAGTCAACATAGTAGTAGACATTTATTCGAGCCAATTTTTGACATAATATAACACTTTCAAAATGAATAAATTATATTATCTTTTATTTTTTAATTAAATATTAACAACATTATGTAAATTAATTTCGTTATTTACAATATTAATCAACATTTTTAAATTAACATACTGCAAAGACATACAAAAATTACTGTAAAACCCAACATTTAACAAAGATAGAATAACCTTTAACTAAGTACAATTACAATATTCATAACCACATTATTTTTTCATTACAAACGTTTCGGTTTTTACGTAATATCAATAAAATATAATTAAATTAAAACATTATAATAAGTAACTATATCACTAAAATTAATATTTTAAATTTACTCTGGTGTCTTTGCAACTTACCTTGCCAAAATGATAAGAAAATAACGGATTTGACGGTGAAGAACTTGAGCACCGGGTCGAAAGGCTTAAGCATTTCCCTGGTGGCGCCGAGGAAGAGGAAGAGGCCGTAGAGCGCCAGACTCACCGAAAAGTTGTATACGATCGTTATGTACAGATAACCACCGTCTGGACTCCAATCACCGTCATGGTAATGACCAGCGGACTGTGGAACAAAAATGTTTTTGTAAATATTTCATTTCATTCAAAATATTCTCTCGCCTCTGTGGTCTGGCGGTCCGGATGTTGGATTTGATTTCATTAGGTCCCATGTACGATTCCCGGGTCGAGAAGCAAAAAGTAAATGTGTTTGTTTTCCAATTTTCTAATAAAAAAATGCACCGGATTGTTTGTGTACCTGCTTGGTGATAGGCTTGCCACTTATCACATTGACTTAGTGTCTTCGGCTAGTTGTAGGTGCCCTAGCTGTGCCTCTGCCAAACTTTTCGTGGATATGGGCGTGGTCATACTTATTTGTTTTAAAATATTACAAATTTAAAAACGTAAATCTAAACAAAATACTACTAGAGACATTCGAGCCGCTGCGCCATAGCCGGCGTTCCAAGCATAAATCAGACGAGGGCAGAAAGAACGAGACACACATACGCAAAGTACCTTTCGGGGTGAACAGATAGTATCAAGTGCCTAATTTTCGCAATTCTTGCCTGGTTTCCTCCACATACATAGTTACTGATCCATTTAAGTATGTTTTTTTTAATTTTTTTGTAAAAAATACAACATCATCTGCATAAAACAGTCAGTTTGTTGTTTTGTTGGACGAAAAAAATTGGAGATTGGAGAGCTTAATTTCATTAGTCTTTTGATTTGTCTTACTCCATATAGCTTAAAGATTTTAGTTCAAACCCTACAGTACATAACGAAAACCCCATTAACATTAGTGCAATAAGTTTTCTTGGATTTGCAAGTAAATAATAGCCTTATGACATAATATTTTATGTTCTTATTAATCTAACACAGCGCTTTCCATTTGCCGGGTCGCGTCATTTTAAGACGACCGATGTCATCGTTCCAGGGACAAAAGTACGCCACAATCTGCTCGGCCAGTTCAAATGGGTTTATGCAGTGTGATTTAAAGTTTCAAAGCGAGGTTCTGATTCACTGTGACTACATATTCTGTTTTTATCCCAATATTACTTTATGGTCATTAAAAAAAAGGTATCTTCACGCCCATGTCCCCGAAAAAGTAGGCAGAGGCACAACTAGGGCACCCATGACTAGCCGAAGATTCGAAGTCCCACAATGTGATAAGTGGCAAGCCTATCGCCAACCGGGCACATTTCCAATCCCGACTGTTGTTTGTTTTTATACTATAATAAACTTTGAATTACTTACCGTTATTTATTACCATAAATCACCTCTGTGGTCTAGCGGTTCAGTTGTTGGACTTGACTGCATGAGGTCCCAGGTTCGAATCACGGGTCGGGCAACAAAAAGAAAATTAAGTTTTTCCAATTTTCTAATAAAAAAAATGTTGCTCGGGATAGGATATGTGCCCGGTGGGCGATAGGCTTGCTACCTATCGCATTGTGGGACTTAGTATCTACGGTTAGTCGTGGGTGCCCAGGTTGTGCCTCTGCCTACTTCTTCGGGGATATGGGCGTGAAGATCCTTTTTTTAAATTAATTTTCACGTTTAACGTGACCACGACCCACAAACCCACCAAACACCGCGCTCCTGCAGTGTTAATTAACTGTTTTAGATTAAATTATAGCCATTCTTTTGATAAATAAACATTACTTACATAAATTTATCTCAAAAAACTTTACTAATTTGCGAATACCATGTCAACATAGCTCGATACTAATATTATAAATGTGAAGTTTATATGTTGCTCTTTCACAGCTACGCTGCTGAACCAATTTTAATGAAACTCGGTATTCATATAGCTATGAATTTTAGTTCAAACATAGGCTATATTTTTTCTCAAAAAAGACTTCCAAGGGACTATAAAAGGGGTTGAAAGTTTGTATGAAAATTGTAACTATTCTTTACTGACGGAGTCGCGGGCAAATAGCTGGTAGGAAATAATTTTAACAGGTGATTATATAGGTATTAAAGAATTTCTTTTGTAAATTTAAACAACGCCTAAAGCTCTCTAGCTAAACTGGTTATAAGCTACATAACAGACAGGCTGGCCTATGTAAAATATAACCTCAAATTTGTCGATACATAATAACAACATAGTTGCGATTTTCATATAAACTTTCATCGCTTGATATAGTACTTTGAGAGTTTTTTTTATAGCAGAAACTATATGTATATATGTTTAATCTTCAGGCGCGGTATAAACACGGCCCGTCCAATCTATCCGATTTACTATTCTATAATTTAAGAGCAGTAAAGCAGCAAAAAACCGACTGCGATTACAATTTTATGTCAGAAAATAAAGGGAATTCTATTTCCCTGGGACTCCACCATCAGCTCGAGAATTTATAGTATTGGGATCACCTCGTGAGCACGCATTAAAATACAAAAAATCGGTTCACAAATGACGACGAATCCGACTAACATACATAAAAAATATAGGAGTGGAACAATATATAACCTTCTTCCCTTTTCCCAAAGTCTGTTAAAATAGCGTCACTATTACACTTTTCGTTGAATCAGAGGGGCTCTACTATGAACGCTTAAAGCAGTGTTACTTTTATGTCAAAAATAAATAAATATCTACAAGTAAGACAAGTTGAATATAACCTTGTAAGCAAATTATATGCTTGTGTTACCGGAAATGAAAACACACTGCCCCCTTCTTCTTCTTCTTCGGGAATCGAACGTGAGCCCCACCGTTGGTCAGTGTAGTTAGGCGTGTACGCTAGCCACTCGACCAATGAGGCGGTCAAATGTTACTAAATGTCCATCAATAAAAGCAACTTTATGTGTTATGTATGTCTTTCTACGATGACAGTTAATACTATGGAAATAACATTATTCTAAGCGTTCATGGTAGGGCCCCAGGTCAGTGACAACCCATTCCATTTTGCTGCAATGCAACTTGCAATAAAGCAACAAAAAAACAACAAAGCATAACACCCCTAGTATCCGTCATGGACATCAGTATCCTATCGCTACTTTTACTTGTACGTTATAAAATTATATAAGCTATGTGGGTTAAAAAGCAGTAATAAACATTATATTCCGAGTTACGAAAGCAGTTATATGTGTGACGCGCTTTAATTATACATTATATTCTAGCACAAATAAAACATCTTTCTAATGAAGTCAAATAATGTTGTTGCTAATTATAATCCAAATTAACAAGTGGTAAAATCTTATTATTTTATCGCACTGATGGCTTTAAATATCAGTACAGATAGTATGGATGTAATTAACACTAGACGGACAAAGAGTTGACGAAGATGATGAAACAGAAAGAAAGACATAAAATATATTGTAACCCACATTTAAAGGACCAGCCAAATTTTGAGAGACTGTCCGGTTTGACGGACGGACGGTTCAATCGATAGCATTTTCGATCAACGAAATAATTGAAAATTTTATCGGACAAAAAATACAAAATGCATTGTTATAACGTAAACAAAGCGTTCCACTGATTCAATTTAAATATATGTTTATTACAACCAATATTACAATCTGGCAATAACATTTAAATTAAATGCATTATTATTTTAGGGTTAACTCCCTTGTCTTGAAATTTGGGCGGGCTTTTAAAAGTTACCCTGTATATTAACCCTGTATATAGTTACGAACGGCATCAGTGACAACCTCTGTCACACTGTTACGCTTACCTGTAAGAATATAATTATAAACGCGCAGACTGGCTTAATGAGACAGAACTGAAGCGTGGCCTGTTTGCAGAACCTCAGGAAGCCGATGGTGTAAGTGGCGCCCGAGAGGCAGCAGGTGCCATTCACGCAGGATGCCCGCACGGGTCTGCCGCGCAACTCTGACATTATGTTCCCTTCCCCGCCTAGGTACTCGTAGCATAATGACAGGAAGCTGTAGATCACCACCGCTGTAAACATAAAAAAACTTAAGTTTGACCAAAGTTTGACGACTATATTATTTCTGTGATAGGTCAGCGAACGAGCATACGGGTCTCCTTATGATAAGAGAAAACTGTAGCCCGCAGATAACACAGATGTTACAGGTGCGTCACTGGCCTGAGGCCGGAGCATTAGGCTTATCGTGCAAGTTCACCGACTGCCCTACCGGAACATGATCCAGTCCTTACGTAACGCAGTGGATCCCTACCCGGGCAACTTCTGGAGGTATCACGTTCGATCCCCGGGTCGGAAAACAAAAAGAAATAGAAAATGTATATTTTCAATTTTCAAATAAAAATAATATTGCTGTGTACCCGGTTGGCGATAGGCTTGCCACCTATCACATTGTGGGACTTAGTTTCTTCGGCTAGTCGTGGGTGACCCGGTTGTGCCTCTGCCTACTTCATCTGGGATATTGGCGTGAAGATGCTTTTTTTAAAATAGTGTACTTACTCCTTAGGTGTTTCACCAACTTAGTGTTATAACTAGTAAAACTAGACTTCAGAGACAGACATAAGCTACTCTTATCCCGCCAGTCACGAATTCGCATGGAAAAGGTTTATAACTCTAATAGGCAGATAAACCCGCTAGCAACAGCTAGCAAGTAATACATTTCGAAAACAACGAAGAAGGTATTGAAGCCCTCATTTTTCTTCCGTTAACAGTGCGTACCAACGAACTTCAAGTATAGTTGACTTTTAGGAAGCAAGACTAACCCAGTCTTCCAAGACAATCCCAGGTGCAAACAAGGACGACGCAAGGGCCATGGCTTTTCTGTTTTAATATAATATGCATATCCTGTGTGGTCTAGTTATCCGGTAGTAGAATTGAATTCATGAGTTGTCGGATTTGGTTATGGTTGCCTGGGCAACTCAAACAGTATTTTTAAATTTTTAAATCAATATAAATCCGGAGTTAAATACGGCTTGCCACATATCAGATTATGGGACTAAGTAGTACCTGGCTAGACGTGTACGTTCTGGATGCACCTCTTAGCTCTTATAGGATACGGGCGTGAAGATATTTAATTACTTTTATATGCATACGACTACAAAAACTCAGCAGTGTTTGTATATATTGCTATGATTATTACGCCACGCGTCTAACGTTTCTTTATGATTCATTCAGATAAAATACTATCAAGTTTCGCACTTCGAATTATCGGATTTCCTAGTATTACAATAACTTTCTTGAGCCTCAATTGGATGTCTAATTGTAGGTTTCTAAACGTAACATCGGTTATGTTTTGAGGCCACTTGAGCTATTGACAAAAACACCCAAATAGGGAGGAGACATGTGTATCTAATTAGAATGTTACAAGAGAAATGTGTCACGTACATTCACAGGCCCTGATAATAGTTTGGAATGATGTCGTCGTAGCTAAATGTTGAGACATGGTTGCGATTTATTTCGATTTTCTTAATTTGTACACATGTCCAGACGCCTGAAAAACTGCAATATATCCCGCAAACCATCTATCTCAATTCTAAATTTTAACTAGCTCCAAAAAAGGAGGTCTCCATTTTTTACGATAGGAGGAAGTTTTTTCTTGAATAGATGTAAGCAGCTCTAATTTATATATCTGTAACGGCCAATATTAATAACCTATCTACAGATAAAGATAGGCCTCCTAGTTCTTTATGGCATGACACAGCGAACAAGCACACGGATCTTCTGATGATAAGAGATAACCATAGCCTGAAGGCAACATAGATGTTATAGGTGCAACGTCCTGTGGCCGGGGTCTCAGACTTAATATGCAAATCTACTGACCCATTTAACCAATGCTCGAATCCTACAAGCTACTTGGTACGTGGTATGTGGCAGACCAACCACCACGGACCAACACGGGGGAGCAACTCTAGTACATTCTACTCGTAATATATTAGCTGTATCTTTTCTCACATTTTGCAGGTGTATAGCTTTTAGGTGTTACGTAAGAGTACATTCTTTGTACCTCATACTACAATTTTGTATTTTCTATTTTACTGTTTTTGAAGTACCTATCAAGGTAAAAAGCTCGAACTCATTAATTTCAAGAGTAAAGGGAAAACCAGCGCCTTCACGTTATTACGTCTGAGCTGACCTTGATATTTCTAGGACACTTTTAATTCAGGATGTCGTAGACCTTCGGTAAGGACAAATCGTGTTACTCATTTTATGCTGACATTTAGTTTTTTAAACAACTAATAACAGTGTACAGTGAGCAACGGAAATATGATACCATAAAGTACTTCAAAAATATATTTTTTCACATTTTTGGTATAGACGTTAGCATCTGCCATTAGTCAAGTTTAAGTTTGAAGTATTTACACGCTCATATCCCCGAAGAAATAGGCAGAGACAAAACCAGGGCACCCACGATTAGCCGAAGACACTAAGTCCCACAATGTGACAGGTGGCAAACCTACCGCCAACCGGGATATGAGCCAAGGAAGCCAACACATTTTTTATTAGAAAATTGTAAAAACCAACTTTTCTTCTAGATTCCCGACCCGGGAATCGAACCTGGGACCTCATGAAGTCAAGTCCAACACCTGGACCGCCAGGCCACTGAGGCGAGCTTAAGTTTGCGTCAACTTAATCTAGTAGGTTTATCAAATTTAGCAAAATCAGACTTATTTATTCAAGACTAGTCAGTCATAAGTCGTCATATTATGTCTGGGTCTTGGGTAAGACGGTGGCCTACTTACTCGAGCACATTTAGTGAAATTTGGCGCCAACGAGGAAATGGAGGATACACTAATTTCTTCATGACAACTGCAGTTATACACTATAAAGGATAGTCCACACTGTTGACGCATCGGCTCGCGCCATTGGCCGTTCTAATGTGCGCTATTCTTAACTGAAGAAAATGCCACCAAAATTTACTAATATTACTCAACATTTAAAACTGAAAACATATTTTCCCTGCACGGCACCAAAACCCATTTGAAAGTATTATAAACAGGTCACATATTTGCGTTGCTTACAGTATAATCTATTTATATTTTATACAAGCCGATCCGGCGAACTGCGTATCGCTTGATATTACTCGTTTACAACCAACAATCTTTATGGATTAGATCATTGCTTTTCCTTTGATCCCTTCAATTTTAACAGTTTTTCTCTTTATAAGAATCTTCTCCTGACAACTACCAACACAAAAAAATGCAGAATATTGGTCCGTACATACAAATATAAGAAGATATGCCTATACTCGTTCATGCCTGCGCCATAACCTTATTATTTAAACTCTTCCATCTTATTAATAAACATGAACTAAGGTCGGTGTAAAATTAAGTTGATATTATAGTCTGTATCACATTGTAATAAGGACTACTATCCACGGTTAAACCTTGGAGTAATTAACGCCACGTTTATTAATAATACAGTAAGTGATATTACCTTTTTTCAACTGAATCACACACATAATATTCTTAAATAATATTTACCGTGTATGAGTTTAAATACATTCACATTACTAGAAACGTATATAATAAGATAAGCAAATAGATAAAGGTCTTACCTTCATAACAATCTCTGACGGTGAAAAAGTAAACATAGTATGAATCGCCATTGAAGAACAAAAGTGATAACCAACTATAGCACCCGTAGATAGGCACGATGAACAGGATACGTACTATCCAACGCTGCTCTGAAGGGTTCGTGTACCAGCGCAAATGCTGGTAGATCTGAAACAGATAAAATATTATTTTTAAGCTATATCTTTTTTTAAGTTATTTTTTTTCCTAGCTGGGACCGGCTTAGACCTTTTGGCCATGCTGCCACATCTTCCGTATTATTCATGTACCTATCTTTAACAGACTTCGAAACAAAACAGAGGTTATATGTCCGATTCCTATTTATTTTTATGTACGTTAAAAATACATTTCACCGTAATTTCAGAACCGATTCTATAATTATTTTTTATCGCCTCTGTGGTCTAGTGATGTAAGGAGGATTTTTTCTTTTATGCTACACGAAGCATAATTTTCTACAGAGTAGTAGTTCAATTTTAATAATTATTGTATTGAATATTGAATAAAGTCTGCATCTAAAATGGTCTTATAAAAATATGGCATTTGTTTTAGAGTTTTATAACTTACACATAATAATACGTATTTAATTGCTTATTTAGACCACATTATAATGAAAATGAAGTCGGTGTTTTGCAGTTTACTGCCTTCAAAATACAATAGTACCTAAAGCATTGAGACATTTACAATTTGAAGTATTACAGCAAAGAACTGTCAGTCGTAACGAAATTGGAGTTAGTAAGAACTTGTATATTACAATCATGACGCAATATTACAATAACCAATTATAATTTCATTGTAACGAAATTAATATTTCATTTGAGTGATTCAGATTTACGTATAAACAAAACGTGTTTAAGTTTAAAGTAATTTTATTGACTTAAAAAAAAATATTGAATCAGCTCTGGAAACAATGTTTAACAAAATTACAGCACTAGTAACACAAAGTTTTTCTTCACTCTTTCGAATATTCGAATTGAAACATGCATTACTTTAACGGACGTTAATGTAACGTACGACTAGTTTAAAAATAGAAGACAAAAAATGAGGACACCACCGCCTTAAAGATAACAACACCCTTTTGATCGTGTTAGTCACAAATTTAAGGTATTATACTTATTGTCTGCCTATCAACGGCCAACCTCCTATTAGCGAGTTACCAGCGTCAACCCTAGGGCCTAGAATAAGTATCTTCAAGAGGTATGAGAGGCACTCCACTTGAATGTATCTAAACTTGAAATCGAACCCCTGGTTTAGCTAAAGAACGGAATCTGCTACTTTACATTAACGCGCGTAAGTAACGCACGTTTTGACTCCACTATTCGAAAGCGTGAGAACTTCGTATTACAACTTACAAATACGTGCATAACGAGAAGTACACTTCTATAAGACGCAAAAGTCAATGCCGAATGTTCGGTTCGAATACAAATAATTTTCAATAATTGATTTTCGTAACTGATACTACATATAGACGTAAATATCGAGGAATATACATTTTTTTACAAATACAAATAATTTTATTTGGAACCAGAACAAGTATACATTAATGATATGAGTGTCGATGACACACGCAAGTATACAACTGTGTTGCGTATGTCAACACCCTCCTCCAGAAAACAGTCTCAATGTTCATTTTATACTAGAGTAGTTGCTTAGTCTACAAGTATTAAACTTAAAAGGGATTAATTTTCACTGAATCTTTCTAAATGTTTATGACACAAATGCCTGCTCCCGTCGGGAATCGATCCCAAGCCATGGGTAGAATAAGATGTCTACGCTAACCCCTCGACCAAAGAGCATTAAACGACGGTGAAACCCCCAATAACTGCCATTTTCTACCAAATTATTAGGACGTTTGGTAGTTTGTTAAGGCTTTAATTAATTAATCAACGAAATGCCCATCCCTCTACGCGTCTTATATTTCACGATAGTAGGTAACTTACTTTCTTAATTCAAATAAAATAAGTTAGATAATATTATTTTTTACTAGCTGCTACCTGCGGCTTCGCCCGCGTTTTCACAGAAACCCGGTGTGCGATCGTGATTAAAAATAGCCTATATGTTAATCCAGGTCACAATCTATCTGTCTTCCAAATTTCAGACAAATCCGTTCAGCCATTCGAGCGTGAAAGAGTAACAAACATCCATACATCCATACTTACAAACTTTCGCATTTATAATATTAAAATAATAATAATAATAGGATATAACAAGCACACGGCTCTCTGAAGAGATAACAGTGGTCCGTAAACGCTGTCGATGTTATAGGTGCGTCGCCGTTCTATGGCTTATTGTGTAAATATACCGGCTACCCTACCCTCTGGACCGGAACATGACACTGTCATAGCGACAGAAATAGGTAAGGCGGTAGATCAGTACACACTGCGGGAAAATTGCTTCACAGAACTCTACCACCAGTAAAACCACCAGTTGAAGGTTGGATTGGCTTAAAAGATGTACAGCACAGAGAGAAAATAATTGAGCAGACTTTAGGTATGCCTCTGCTGTCTAGCGGTGCGGCGTCGGACTTGACTTCTGGAGGTCCCAAGTTCGAGGAAATGTGTAATTTCAATTTTCTAATAATAACATAGCCCGTGATTGGACATGTGCCCGGTTAGCGACTTATTCGACTTTAGCTAGTCGTGAGTGCCCTGTTTGTACCTCAGCCTACCTTTTCAAACTTCAAACTTATTTAAATTAAAAATAGGTTGACATATGATTTCACAAAAATACATGCGCTTATTCCTATTTCGCCAATTTACTGACGTACAAAAATCATTACTTTTCTTCAGAATCAATCATAGACCTTTAATAGGAGTTTGATCAATTAACAAATTAACAATTAACAACACATGTCAAATAACATTGAACATCATCATTATAACATAAGTTATTAAAAAAATAATACTATTTTCCATATTATTGTTAATTATTCTACATGTTGTCATTATATTAATATTAATAAAAAATGACAAAAAAAATAATAATAATTGTATTACTTTTCGGGGATATGGGGGTGAAGATACTTTAGGTGTGTCATATCTAACTAAATACCTACATTAACTTATAGAACGTGCGCAGGTTCTCTAAAAATAGCATATAGCTCCAGTTCGAAAGGCTTTGTTGTTTTATTGTATAGTCAGTGTGAAAAAATCAACAAAGAGCGGGCAATAACTGCTCCTTTGGTCGAGAGGTTGACGGACACTCTTAACGTCGCCGATTATTGCCGTCCGGATTAGAATCCCAAAGGGGACAGATTGAACTTTGATGTATTTTTCTAAATATGGATATTTATATCCCATAATTCGGTTTCTAGATATGGTTTCATGTATCAGTATTATTGATTCGCATAATACAAGTATTTATTTCACTTAACTCGCCTATTCAGATAGTGAGAAAGAGATGTTGATAATAATAAATAAATATCCCTGGACAAGTTACACAAATTGAATCTAACTTCAATGTAAGCAAATTATATGTTTGTGTTATGGGTGTTAGTCAATGATTCTAATACACAGAAATACTTAAATAGATACCAGAATAAATATAATAAATACCCAGACCCGGAAATGCAGCCATCTAAATGTTCATCACACAAATGTCTGCCCTAGTCGGGAATCGAACCCAAGCCTCGCAATTGGTCAATGTAGTTAGGCGAGTACGCTATCCACTCTATCAACGAGGCGGTCAAATTGATGACAAATACACTGCATTTACAGCAGACACATCAAATATCTGACCCCCATAAAATACTTTCGAAGTACTATAGATAGGTTAGATATTTCATTCGCTTACTGTACGTGTAGAGGTATCATAAAAATACATCACCACACTAGGTGATTTTTACCCAGCAAAATGAATGAAAATGTGTAACGAAATGCACAAGCCAGCCGTGGCGAAAAAGGCTTATCTAACGTAAGTCTCATACACTTTAAGACTTCTAGATAAGGTAAGGTAAGGTTCTTGATAAGGTAACACATTGATCGAGGAAATTCATAAAAACGTAGCCATCTTGGAAATTATTTAAATAGTACCATTGCGAGATGTTGTTGCAAAAATCGAGTTTTATGCAATTCGGAGCAAAATATATCACTTCCATATGGGTAAGGCAGAGTATTGAGTTCCTAATGTAACGATCCTTGTATATCTGTCTGCATAGATCTTGCAACACATTCATAACTCATAAGAGCGACCTAGACAAAACATAGACTAAACTAAAAGCAGAATTAATGAAATTTAAAAATTGATTTGGTAGTGCAAATCTCGCTTGTTGACAATTCGAATATATATGTTAACAATTAAAAAAAAAACTAAAATCTAAAGCTAGGTAACGTTTGTTTATTAAAATAACTACTATAAAACTTGGACGTTCAATTCTATTTCGGTTTAATCTAGTTTGTACCCACAGAATTACCACCATTTAATGCTTTATATATTTTTTTTGCTTGGTCTAACCAAATTTTAGTTTAAATTATACCAGTCTATAAGTCTATTCACCTGTATGTATATTACGATGGACCTTCATGTCAGGTTCATGTGACTGTTTGACCATTCATAAAGCGTATCCTACCGTGACATTATCCGACGATCCGATGTGATAAACATCATAGAATAATACTAAAATAAAAAAAATGTTCAATGACCCCTGACAAAATCTAAATCGAATATAGTTAAAAACCATCAAACAAAAAAATCCGCATCGATTTCGATCCATCCGTTCAAAAGTTATACAAACAGACACACATATAGACAATTCAAACGTACGTCATTATTTTTTCGTCGGAAGTCAAAAATAAATCAAATACTATTTTAAATCCCACAAAATTTAACTGTCCATTTTTATAAACAACTAGCTATTACCCGCGGCTTTGCTCGAGTGACTGTAATATTTACTGATTATAGCCCATTAATAAGAACTTTCATACAAACTTTCAACCTCTATTTCACCCCCTCAGGAGTATAATTTCCAGAAACGCTTAAACACGTTTTTACTTATTTTTAATAAGTAGCTTAAAAATAAAAATACATGTGTGTAACTTAAAAAAATGACAGTCTTCCATACAAACTTTCAGCCTCTCTTTCACCCTTTTAGGGGTACAACTTCCAAAATTCCGTCCTTAGTTAGTGTCTACCGAATAAAACGACCCTACTTACCAAATTTCATGACTGTAACTCTAACAGTTTTTGCTCGGCGATGACGAATCAGTCAGCCAGGACAAGTTATTTTATAAGTATAGACTAGCGGCCCGCTTCGGCTTCTCACGGTTATGAAATATACATATTAACTTTCCTCTTCAATCACTTTACCTTCAAAAAAAACCGCATCAAAATCTGTTGCATAGTTTTAAAGATTTAAGCATACAAAGGGACATAGGGACAGAGGAAGCGACTTTGTTTTCTACTATGTAGTGACTATACTATCCATTTACACAAATAATATATCATCTGTGATTAAACCGCTTAAGTTATGGAGTCGACAACGACCCTTCTTCCGTAGTACGGTAATTGTTTCATTGGCCAATTATTAATAACCTAGTTTTAGCCGTTCATCATTTCTGAGCCAGTTATTTTGCATTTTCATTTTCCCATGTTGATCAATTTTGTGTATAATAGACCATCTGCCTTCCTGCCAGGCAATTGGTAAGAAGAGAGTACAATAGTACTATTTAAATTATGCGCTTCAGTTATATTCATCAAGCTTTGGAAATCCGAATGTATTTTAAAGATATCTATATAGAGTTGTTATTACACATAATTAATCATTTCGCTTAAATTTAGATTAGGTTAGCCAATTTAAAAATAAAAGTATAAAGTGTAAAAAGAGTAAAACGTGTAAAGCCCAAGCGCGTAATTTAAATAGTAGTACTATAAAGATTTAATGGGTCATTTACAACAAGACCACTGGTGGAAGAGTCTATCGTGCAGCCACTTGCCCGGGTAGGGATCCAATAACATAACCCTGATACCGTGAACCGACCAAATAGCCATGGCCTATAGATATAAATGTTATAGGTTCGTTCGCTATCCTGGGACCAGATGTTAGGCTACTCTGCAAGTCTAGTCCCTACCCACCGGACCAAAAAATGACTTTGCCATTATTGCGGCAGGAATATCTGATGAGGCAGATCCCTTTTCCGGACCATCTCTGCACCTACTTGTCAAACACAAAAAAGAAACTTTTTGATACTGGCAAAATGTAAAAAAACTTTTTTTTATTTAGGCAAATAACCTTATCACATGACTGATTTATATCATCCTCCAAAAGAAACTAACTAAAACGTTTAAGGGACAGACATTTGCATTCGTAATTCGATTCACTTAACGAATGCTAACATTAATCAGAATAACGATAACGTTGTCGAAACGGTTTTTGAGTGCATCCGTCACCCCCTAGTGGTAATCTAGTAATCTGAGATACTGGATTCTTCCACCAATGCACACTTTTTTGGTGTTTACTATTGGAAACATTTTTGGTGTTTATTAACATCATTTTTATTACTGGTTGCACAGAAAAGTGAGTTGAGAGTTACCTCTGACACTTCTTAAGACTTGTACAATTAACCTAGTCACAAGAAAGCGACGCAACTACAACATCTAAGGAGTCTATGGGCCACGGTCATCTTTTATCATCAAGAGAGCCGTGTGCTTAACATAATAAGAAAGAAGGAAATAAAAATCTATGATGAAGGTGACGCTTGCCATGAAGCCATGAAGAAAGCCGTCTGCTTTTGCGCTAACATAATGTAAGGGTCAAAGTCGCAAGCACTTGCTAGTAATTTTATATTTGTTTCGACTTCATATTGGCGTCATATGAGGCTTGGACTACATCTGTCAGCAACGCATCGCATTTTTTATATCCTATCACCGCATCCGCACCTTTCTCGCTCTAGCCAATGGCGGTGTTGAGCTACAGAAAATGCAATGAGCTGCTTATAGATCTAGTCCAACCCCAATGCTGGGTACAGACAAGAGAAAAACCTGACAAAAGATATACTATATTTTTCGTTAGTAAAAATAAGAGTTGCTTTAGCCTGTAAAAAGTAGAGAAAAATTAACCTTTTAGTGCAAAACAGTACTTATTAATCACGAAATTATCCCCCGTATTGGTTCGGGCTCTTTTGCAGAATAGACCATCTGCCTTCCTGCCAGGCAGCTCGTAAAAGGCGAGCAAAGGCTTACCGTCACTAACACCGTGACATCCTACTGAGTGGTAGAGTTTCGCAGCGACTCGCCGGGATTGGTACCACCGCCCTATTTATTTCTGCCGTCATAACGTCCAATGCTTGCCGTTGACGTGTTCCGGTTTGCAGGGTAAGATAGCCGGTAAACTTACTTTTGCTCGAGGCGTAACATCCTGGCCTAAGGTTGGCAACGCACCATTGCCACCTGTGGTGTCTCCAGGCGGCGTGATTTTCTTATTATCAGGAAATTGGTCTGCTTGTTTGTCTTCTATCATCATAAAAATCTCGATAACTTTTGGACTTAAAAACATCAAATTAGGCGAAAAAGTGTGAATTTTGTCTTACTGTAATAATGTCATCTACGAATCAGAACTAACAACGGAATAAGGCCCCCGTACCGCATCACAACTGACGTTATCATAGAAACAGAATAGGCACGTTTGGATGACCCATTGCTTAACTCGCCTTTTACCACGAACGGCGTTTGCTGCGTAAATCGTAAATTTTTAGTAATGTTTAAATGAAAAGCTACGCTTTTGGTGTCTTTCGCCACTAACGTAATACTTAGGGTCAGTAATCGCTTTTTTGTCATTGTTTTCTACAACACTACATATAAAGTCAAGAGCAAAGAAAAAAATAATGCAATGAGGTCACGACAGATGCAGTCAAACCCTAATGTTGGGTACAGATAGACGAATAAAACCTGTCAAGAAAAGCCATCATCTTTTGTTTAGTCACGGAAAGAGATCGAACGATTTCATTTTGCTTGCAAACCCGTCATAGTAGGTACGAGTAGTTTTTAAACAGTTATCCGGAACACTCCTTATCAAGTCGTTAAGCATTCAAGTTTTGCGCGATAACACCTCCATGTAAAAACTATAACTGCACGTTATGTTTTAAACATTTCCACTTGCTATTGTTTAAAAACCACTTCGTTAACATATCTCGTATAATACAACGTTCCGTACCTTGAAATGAAAAACATAGGTCGATTGTACTTCAATACTAATATACGGAATATGTAGACTATAAGTTCAATAGTAGGGGAGCCCAAGAGGGTTCAAGCGCGTCCAGATTATGTGGGAGACACCTGGTGCCATGGTTACTTTATTATAAATTAAATCTCTATATGAAGGAACGCGTGTAGGTTTCTGGAGTAGTCTGTTTTATTTTTTGGCTTGAAAATATACTCGAAGCATGTCAGATTAAAGTCCGGTCAGTTTATCGCGTGCTAATATTTGCATGTTTAAATATTTTGACGATTTGAGCATAATGTACGGGACAGGAGGGTCAGAAAAGAAGAGTTCAAAAAACAATACATGTACGTTCATAGCTATTACGACAACCTGCTTGATTGACATATTTCCGTCATTGGAGACACATCAGGCATGCACACTATTAACATCTGATGCGCTAACGAATAACTGAGTGACTGTTATTGTTTTTACACAATTACAAAAAACATATATGTCACATGACGCTTTTAGTTCTCTACTATCGAACTTACAAAATCCAATAAGTCCCTCCATTAAGGTACTGGGGCCCCCTACTGTAATTGGATGACATTCAAATTTTAACGTTTCTGTTTGTTATCATGTAACTTAAATGTAAGGATTTAGAATAATTTATACCGTTACATGTAATGCCTGATATAGTCCACTTCAGTGGTCAAAGAGGTATATTATGAAAAATGTTTGTAAGAGCTTCCACAATCTTCCACCGCGCAATATGTCGGTCACCCTTGTTCCATAGTCCGTATAGCAATGCTGTCTGGAAGAGGTTGTTAATTTGACCAGATATGCATAGAGTATGGAGTTATGGAACTGCCTAGCTTACTTCATGCATTTCTCTTTTTATAGAAACACGTCGGTTTCAGAGACTTTCGACACCACCCTCGGATAAAACCAGAAAATGTATATCATTTAGGTAGTATTAATTAACCATTGTTATTGTTTAATGTATTTGTAATTCCTATAATTATATAAATTTATTAATCGGTAAATATTTATTATATTGTACTTATGAAATATTCAAATGTCCATTCCTTCATTCATTTGCCGGTGGATTATGCAACATTTTTAACTGTAGCACTTTTTCTGTGCTTGGTATATATTTTAACAAATTTCTACAAAAACCGAAAGTTCACTCCAAACGGGACTGGTGTTTCGCCGACGAAGCGCAAAGGTTATTGGAGTCAAAGATATTTTCTTTCTTTTTCAAAAAATGAATATCGCCAGAAGCAAGTTTTGACTTTTGCAGTGCAAGGGAAGGAAAACAGATGAAAAAGGGCATAGCATTTCACTTTTTATATATTCAACTTATTTGAAACTGTGTTATGGTCCATGGATCCCGAAGAAAACGATACTGGTTGCAAACTAATATGTTTTACTATTATTAACTCGTAGGTTTATTTTATTATATACTATACATATATTATAACGATTTTATTATATTGCTTGACTAATTTTGAACCCCTGTTAACAAGTCAAATTTACTTATCCGGATATCAGGGTAAAAAATAATCAGATGTACTATTGAAAGGTCTTTTTTATATTTATTATATATATTTGGTCAAGCTGTATTGACGTGAAAACGTAACATACATACCTACTAAGATACACACTTTAGCATTTATATTTGTATGGATGTGGCATCTTCAAAATCCAGACGTTATTATACATGCTACGTACATTACTTTAGCATTCATAACATTAGTATAAATATAAATGTGATATTTTTATAAACCAGACGAATTACTACAATAAAAGTAGGTATTATCGGATTCGCCTTATATGTCTAAATATTTTTAAACAAGTGACATTTCTAAAATATAATCATGGCAACGAGACGCAATTAAGTGTTTTTTTTTATAATCTGCATATTTTTTTTATAATCTGCGTGTTGGTCCGGGCTCTTTTGCAGAATAGAGCATCTGCCTTCCTGCCAGGCAGCTCGTGACATCCTACTAGGTGGTACAGTTTCGCAGCGACTCGCCCGGGTTGGTACCACCACCTTACCTATTCCTGCCATCATAAGGCCAATACTTACCGTTGTCGTCTTCCGGTTCGAATGGTAATGTAGCCGGTAAACTTACTTTTGCATGAGGCGTAACATCCCGGCCTCAGATTAAAAACGCACCATTACCACCTTTGGTGTCTCTAGGCGGCGTGAATTTCTTACCATCAGGAAATCCGTCTGCTTGTTTGCCATCCAATATCATAAAAAAAAACAAAATCCTTCAAGTGGATTGGTAAAAATTATATGACGTAAGTATAATAAATATTTTGTATTTGGCGCATATTATCATACAAAATATATAAACTTATTATCATATAAAATTGATTAAATAAGTATCTTCACGCCCGTATCTCGAAGTGGTAAGTACTACCAAATACCAAGGCACCCACGAAGCTGAAGTTAATTAGTCTCATAATATGATAGGTATGTGTGATATCCAATTCCGGGCAACATTGTTTCTATTATAAAACTAGCCAACTCTCCAAACTTTGTAAGTTTTACATTTAAAGCTAGCAACAGTTTGTATGTAGTAAAGCATTGTTTTTCACTCAAATTTTTTCGGTTTTTATTTTCATATGAACTTCCTCCTGACAAAAACTAACAAGAAAAAAAGTAAAATTGGTCGAAAAAAAAATACGTTCTAGCGTGACACGATGACCCCGCGAAATTGGGTTTCATTTTTGTATATATACTAGCCGACCCGGCGAACTTCGTATAGCTTTAAACAGGTACTGATAGTTTGTGTGTATTAAAGCATTGTTTTTCCCATTTTTCCTGTAATTGTCTCGGGTTTTATTTTCATAAGAACCGTTCCGTGATAATTCCGTTCAGACGTGATGTGATGACCACGCGAATTGGGAATACATATATATATATATATAAAAACATTTTTCAGTTGCCCGACCCGGAAACCGGATCCGGGACCTCACGTAGTCAACGCCAAAACCGGCCAACAAACCAAAATATGTCTTGCTTTCAGTCGGATACAACAGAGCAATTTCTTTTTGCACAGACATAGAAGCTAGTTAACCGCTAGTCTTATGTAAATCTTATAAAATATCGTTCCTAAACATTTCATATGCTCGAGCTTGCGGTACGCGATGCACCGGTGTAACACAAGTAGTACACTAGGTTAGTGGATTGCGTAAATAATCTCGTTACCTTATATGTTACTCTACTGTAAAATGCTTCGTACTGAGTGGAAGTTCACAGTAATATGCCACGTTTTATACTGCAATAGCCGTTTATCTTTTTGGTCCGGGCTCCTTTGCAGAATAGACCATCTGCCTTCCTGCCATGCAGCTCGTAAAAGGCGAGCACAGACTTACCGTCACTAATGCCGTGACCGTTTATAAACCAGACGAATTACTACAATAAAAGTAGGTATTATCGGATTCGCCTTATCTGTCTAAATATTTTTAAACAAGTGACATTTCTAAAATATAATCATGGCAATGAGACGCAATTAAATGTAATCTGCATATATTTTTTCCAACTAAATTAATCTAATACTTCATTCATCTAAAATCAGTCCCCGTGTTGGTCCGGGCTCTTTTGCAGAATAGAGCATCTGCCTTCCCGCCAGGCAGCTCGTGACATCCTACTAGGTGGTACAGTTTCGCAGCGACTCACCCGGATTGGTACCATCGCCTTACCTATTCCTGCCGTCATAACGTTCCGTTATGTTTCCGGTTCGGAGGGTAAGGTAGCCGGTAAACTTACTTATGCTCGAGGCTTAACATCCCGGCTTCAGGTTGGCAACGCACTATTACCACCTTTAGTGTCTCTAGGCGGCGTGAATTTCTTACCATCAGGAAATCCTTCTGCTTGTTTGCATTCCATTATCATAAAAAAATAAAGTATTACATAAGTAAATAAAAAACAATTACCATATCAAAAGTCTATAAATATTTATTAAACAACTTCTTCAACCTGTAAAACTAGATATCAATTTCTAAACGACTACCAACGTTCGTGCTGCTCTGCGAGTGACTAACTATAATGCAATTTGTTTATGTTATAGATATGACACAGGCTCTACATTTCGTAAACAAGAAGAACGGGAATGCATTACTCATTACAACGGTTAAATTACATAAAATGTGCTTATTCAACAAATGTCACATCTGCCTGGAGTATTTTGCGAATATACTCCAATAATTTTCCATAAATGCAAACCGGTTTATTGATACCAACACCGTGACCTTGACCATGTGACGGATTTATTACGCCCGGATTGGTTCTACCGCCTTATCCATCCACAATAAACGTCCCTGGTAGCAACACTCGTGTTCCGACCTAAACGGATTTGTCTGAAATTTAGAACACAGATAGATTGTGACCTGTATTACCATATAGGCTACTGTAAATCCCGATCGCACAACGGGTTCCTGTGAAAACGGGGGCTGAACCGTAGGCAAAAAATATGACTGACATAAAATATTCTTTTATGACTAACAGGCCCGGCGGATTTCATATCGCTTCTACATTCTCCTGACAAAAAGGGAAATGGGGATTCAGTTTTATATAATACATAGCAGACCCGGCAACTTAGTATCGCTTGACATTAATAACTCGTACTACATTCTCCTGACAGTAAATACGGGAAATGGGGATTCAGTTTTATATAATACATAGCAGTTCCGGCAACTTCATATCGCTTGGCATTAATAACTCGTACTACATTCTCCTGACAATAAAAAGGGAAATGGGGATTCAGTTTTATATAATACATAGCAGACCCGGCAACTTCGTATCGCTTGACATTAACAGCTACTAACACTTTGTGTGGAAAAATAAAGTATTGTTTTTCCCACTTTCCCTGCAGTCATATGAACCTACTCCTGACACTAAATAACGCAAAAAAAAGGAATTAGCACAATCGGCTCCGTTCAAGTGCGATGACCACGCGAAATAAGGATCCTTTTAGCCATCCATCCAACCATCCATTTACGGCCAATGTTAATAATGTATCTCTAAAGAAGGATTTCAAGCAATCTAGATAGCTGCGTATCCGCCGGCCTATTACCTAACTGTCATATTTATCCTGTCCACAGATATGTTATTGGCAAGCGATAACTTAAAAATGGATCAAAATATCAATCTTGGACAGCAAGTTTTGGATTAGGATTGATTATTAACATTGGCCGTTAGCCGATCCGGTGCCATCCGTACCAGGTGGTACGGATGACATTAGCAGCTAATAACGCTTCGGAGGGGAAAAATGATTTTCCTGTTTTTCTTGCAATTTAGCCAAATATGAAATATGTTGGCCGATTCTCAGACCTACTCAACATGCTCACAAAATTTCATGAGAATCGGTCAAGCCGTTTCGGAGGAGTACGGTAACTAACATTGTGACACGGGAATTTTACATATAAGATTTAGAATTTTGTAGCCGTTTAGCTACAATCCTAAATAGCGCGTGCTACATTGAATAAATTAGGTGTGTAGACCAAATGAAGCAATACATTGCATCATTAAAACGATATTCTAATAAATTCCGTCCGTCGTAACGAGTCGGAAATGATGGTGTAAAAATACACGATAAACGAGTCTGCGTCATCGACTTGCCAACTTGAGCATCTACATCCAGTTACTTTCACGAGCTATGGAGAAATCTAAACTTATTATCACCTTTTTCATTTTCATTAAATATATTTATACGAGCCCGTATATAAGAAGGTCACCAGGACACCCATGACTAACCGAAGATATAAAATCCCACATAGGGCTCTAAAGGACCTAAAGGGGTTGGGCGGGAACCAGGCAATTACCCGGAGCAGCAAAATTGAGGGATAGCAAAATTGGGGGAGGCACGGCGCTTCGGCGACGAAATTTTGAAAGATGGTTAAACAAAAAAAAACCACACCCTTCACATAAAATTTTGTTAGAAAAATAAATGCGGTAAATATTGTTTTGCCCGGAACGGCGAAACACCTGGATCGGGCCCCGATCCCACAACGTGATAGGTGGCAAGCCTATCGTCACCAGGACATATATCCAATACCGGGCAACTATTTTTTTATAAGAAAATTTAAAAAACACAATTACCTTTTGTTATCCGACTCGAAGTCGTACCCG